>CM018046.1:29454119-29751669 GCA_008638375.1 Nyssa sinensis
TAGGAATGTCCAACAGGGCAAGAAAAAGATATGCTCGGAAGGCCAGAACCGCCCCAAACTTCTTGCAGGTCTCCAACGTCGAAAAGAGGCTGAAGCTAGGGCCAGAGATCCAGTTCACCAAGCAAGATCTAGCAGGGGTACACTGCCCTCACAGTGATGCCCTTGTTATCACCCTCAGAATCGCCAACTTCGAGACTAGAAGAGTCCTAGTCGATACTGGCAGCTCAGTCAACATTCTATTCTATGAACCGCTTAAGCGGATGGGCATAGACCAGGACAGTGTCAAGCCCACCACTGCCGTAATGGCAGCTTTTGATGGCAACCTCAGCACCCCACTGGAGAGAGTCGACCTTCCTACCACTATAGGGGAAGGTGAAGGGCGGACGACCACCATCTCTGAATACATGGTGTTGAACATGAAGTCTCCATACAACGTCATCATCGGGAGACCCTGGTTACACCAGATAGGGGCAGTCACTTCGACCCTTCATCAGTGTCTGAAGTACGTCCACAATCAGAGCGTGCACTCGGTCCGAGGATGTCAGCCAACCTCACGAGAATGTCACGCTATTGCCCTCAAGGAGACAGCTCCGAAATAGCAATTACAGTACACTTGGGACTGTGCAGATCCGGTTTTCACTCACACTCCCGAGGTGGAAGATTGCCCATCCGGCGTTGAAGAGCCCCTGTGTAACACCCCGACTCTGTATAATTAATAATTAAATAATTAATTATTAATTAGTACCGGCTTAGGGAATAATTAAGGAAATTAACCTTAATCTCCCGGTGGTCACACTAGACCAATAGAATGATTAAACATGTCCGAGAATAGGGTATAATACCCGAACCTAATTTTTCATTAATTAGGTAAAATAATGTTAATTTAACACTGACGAAACTCGAATTAATTAACCACGGAAATCCCGAATGACTAATAAATGACACGGAACCTCTGACACTGTAGATAACTGAAATATGAAACTCTCGGAACAAACCGCATCGAAAAAGGAGTTACGGAATGAAAGTTATGAGGCAAACATCAAAAACTGAATTAATGTGCAGCCAAACAGGGCCTTAGCCCAAAATGTGGAAAAATGGCCAAATTGGTGGTCAAGGGGAATTGAACCCTTGACCTTTGAGAGGATAAATTCTTCCCAAAAATTTACCAATTAGGCTACCCATTACTTTGTGCATATGTATGCAACTTATTTGTATATATCTCTGTATTGCCCCAACTTGCCACCCAAATTGACCAATGGCAACCCATGCAAACCCCACATGATTGACTGAATCAGCTCCCCTCAGCCCACATCATCCCCATGATCCTACTGATTCTCTGATGTGTATATATATCTATATATATGGAGATGTATAGGTATAAATGTGTATATTAGTATATATACATGGACTCACCTTGAGATCTTCAAAAATGGGAACTGTTGTAGAGTGTAGGCAGGTCTGTTAGAGGCTATGAAAAGAGGAGAAACAGATCTGTTGAGGGTGAGACATCTAAAGAGAGAGGGCTGCATGTGTGTATGTGTTCATGGCTTGAGAGCACATCCAAGGGTGTGCATGCATGTGAGGGATAATGGCATCTCCATTTGTGGTGCACAAGGGAAAGAAGGGACTGAAGGCACGACTGAAGGTCTGAATGGCCAAGGAAGTAAACCAAGAGAAGGAGGATCTGATTTTAAGGTATAAACAACAAAATTCTGAATTTGTTTCCTCTTAAGTTTTGCTTACTGTTTCAGTCAATTGAGGCCATATAAATTGCATGCATAAGCTACTGTGACACCTAGGGACGGATTTAAATAGTTTGAGAGAGCCTAGAAGGCTCGAAACACACCCTCCATTAAAAAATCCACCATGGATGACCTTGAGTTGCAGGTCTGAACCGACCTCAACCAATTGACTTCTTTCATGTACAGAACTGAACTAGACCTTCCTAGGGTGCCAAAACCACCAACCCGCGACCCTAGAACACTGATTTGGACCCTCAAAACCGAACCTATGGGTCTCGGCCATGGAACCAAAAATCTGAAATAGGCCCTTAAACTGAAATTTCTAAATGGGATGTTGATCCCCATGGACACACGGTCACAACGAGCCAAGCCACGTGAGGTTTGGTGGAGAAATGAGGCCACGCGACCGAGCTGAAACCCCCTATGATAATCGGTTAAACAGAGCTCCACCCGTAATTTCGACGCACAAAATCGATGCCAAGTTGTTGGTCTAACCTGTGGGAATGGTTTGGAACCAAAAACAGCAAAAATATGTACCTCAAATATCACGAAAATGAGAAAATATGAAATCGGGAACTAGGGCAAAACTGGGGGAGAAGATGAAGAAGACGGAGTCGACTCGTCGAACTCGCTTGGGCAGACCGTGTCGACTCGGACACGTGTCGACGCATGAACGTGCCACCGAAAAAATGAAGCTACGCCGTTTTGTGTTAAAGGTTTTAAATTAAAACCTGAATTCGGCCTGTTTGGCAACACAGTTAATAAATCCGAAATTAGAAAATTTGATTTGGGCTTAGCCCTAAACACGGATAAGGGGCAAATTGGGGTTACCAGGGATATCTTATCCCGATTTTCTGAAGGCAACTAGACCGGTTGGTTTTGAGGAATTTTGGACCGGTTCACTTGGTGAACCCTAGAACCAAACGGTTCTGAACCCTAATTTTTATAAAATCCTGTTTTGAACCCTTAAACTTCCTGTAATTGCATATTAACCCCCAACTGTTTTAAAGAATTACACTATGGCCCTGATCTTTGAAAAATTGTGCAATTAAGCCCCTGAAAAAATAATTAAATAAAATAATTAATTAATTAATTATTTTATTAAATAGGTAAAATTACAATTTTACCCCTGGACATTCAATATGTCAAACGGAGTCCAAATTAAGTAAATAAATAGTGTATTTTCACTATTTCAAGCATTCTGGACTCAATGGTACAGTCCGATTTTGGAAATACAGTCCCGAAAAATACAGACCCGTAAGTGATAAATGACCGAACTGCCCCTGATGGCACCCAGACCCAAATAAAAATATCAGATAGCCTATTTTGACTATCTCGGGCATTCTGAACTCAGCGGTGAGGTCCGTTTAATGAACCGAGGTCCCGAAAAATACAGACACATAAAGTGTAAATGATCGAATTGCCCTTAATGATACCCAGGGCCGATTAAACATAACAGACAGTCCAATTTCACTATGTTGGACGCTCTGGACCTAATGGTGAGGTCCATTTTATGAACTGATGTGCCGAAAAATACGACACATGAAATTACCAAATTACCCCTGGTACTGTACGAGACCTAAACAAAGTCCGATTGGGACAAAACTGATACCGGTAGGAGCCCAGACACTGGTGAGACTGTATACTTGATTAAATGACGAATCGGGGTCAGAATTACACGAAACGTAAAATGACCAAAATACCCCTGAGCACTGTAAGTGCAAAGTAGAGGTCGAATAAAGGTCAAACTGATCTGATAAATTATCATAGGGATAATTATGAACACTGAAGGGCTAAATAAGACTCCAAGACAGTCAACGCGTAAAACGAGAAATGATCGATGTGTCCCGACGATCTAAAGCAGATACCAAATGAAGTCCAAGGGACTTACAAATTTATACATGAGATATATGGGACGTTCTGAGGACCATAATAGGGTCCGGGATAAGAATGGTAAAATTACCATTTTGCCCCTATGGTTAAAATGAGGACCTAACTGATACCGATTGGAGTCCAAAGGACGTAGAACTTTGTACTTAAGATATAAAGACTATTCCGAAGACCACGACAGGGTCCGGGACAAGAATGGTAAAATTACCATTTTGCCCCTAAGGTTGAATGAGTGCCTGACTGATAACAACTGAAGTCTAAATGACTTAGGATATAATCCTAATAACTACTAAGCCTAATTAAAGAATGAAATAGCCTCGGGTGAGACCTAATGGAAGGGCGATAGGCTACTAGGCTATCTTAGGTAATCCGATAGATACTTAAGATGACGAATGAGACCTGAATGGATGAGTTCTGATCTGTCTGTGATTGATGATTATTATTCAGGATATACATGAAGATGCCTGACGTACTCGGAGGTTATCGGATTATTTATGCAAGGAAATAAGCGTAAAGTTTGTGAGTAACTTCTGACACTGTTTTGATACTGTCCCTTGATTTACTGATCTGTTTTGAATACAATTATTTAAGTGCAATTATTTAAATGCATGCTTTTCGTACTATATCACTTATGACATGGTTTTAGTCTTTTTAAATAATTGACTATATTCCTGATCCCTGTGCTAGCATTCCGTACTGTTTTGCCCGTTTTGAACTGTTGAGATAAAATGGATATATTGAACCATTATTTCTGAAACGATTAAATAAACCATGTGACATAGACAAAGAACAACATTTTGTTGTATCGTACAGCTTTGTAAAATATACTGTCTGAATGCTATATTGTTTAAATGTATGTACTTAATGTACGCCCTTTGTATCACATTCCACGTGATGTGCTTGTATCCTTCGAATTAGGAATTCCGTTCAGTTCGGTTATGTGCTGTCCGTTAATGATATGTCTGCCTCGATTGATATGTTCCGTCCGGTTTTGACACGTTCCGTCCGTTAATGATGTTAAGTCTGCCTTGATTGATATATGGTCCAGTTCCGTTGTGTATTGTCCGTTGATATACGTCTGTCTTGATTGAAACATTGTTCAGTCCAGTTATGATTAGTTCCGACAGTGATGTGTCCCTGACTTGATTGTTATATCGTTTCTACTCAGTTTCGTTATGTTGTGTCCTGTTCATGATTTGCCTGTGTCCTGATTAGTGTATTGTTTCCGTTTAGTTCCATTATAATTTTATCCGTTCGCGATATGCCTTTGCTTGACTGATGTATTGTTACCGTCCGATTCCGTTATATTCCGTCCGTTAATGTTATGTCTGCCTCGATTGATATGTTCCGTCCGATTCTGACATGTTCCGTCCGTTGATGATCTGTCTGTCTTGATTGATATATGGTGCAGTTCCGTTATGATTCGTTCCGTTAATGAAGAGTCTGTGTCTTGACCGATATATTAGCAATAGTTATTGTTCTGACCGATTGGTTATGTCATGTTCCGATCCGTTTGTATTGTTTGTTCGATTTTGTTTTATTGTACTAGACTGCTTATGAAATGGATTTATAAAAATAGTTATTTTTGAAATGACTAAATTATCCATGTGCCATGGAAGCACAAAACTGGTTTTGAAACCCATGATAGGGAATCTGTGTTACTCACTGGGCTTATTTAAGCTCACCCCATTATTCTGACATTTTTCAGGAATTACCTCCATTGTATTAGAAGGTACTATGACATGACGTGAATAGGCCAAGTGGCATCGCAAGTAAGGATCTGACGGCACTGAATTGTAGAGACTGGTTTATTATGGATTGAACCTGGTTATTCCGGTGAGTGGTATGTTATGACTGACTTGGCTGATATATACTAGATAGACATGGCTCATGGAACTAATGGTACTCTAGAGATATTAGATCTGCTATGTTGTTATATGCTTGATTTTAGATATGCTCTGAAATTAGAATTGTTGACTGACTGGATTTAGTCTCGCTCTGTGATACATATACTTATGATGGATAAGTGAGTTGCATTCCCATGATACAAAGAAAAAGTTTTAAATTCCGCTGCATCTGACCCTACAGTTGGAGTGCAATTAGTCGAAAAGTTCAGAATTTGCCTTTGGTTGGTCGCGTCGCGACCGACTGGCAGTCACGTCCTCGACATCCGCGTAGGGTGGGGTTCGGGATGTGACACCCTGAGCCCAAGGGGACGTGACAGCTGGGCCAAGCCTGTTGGCGAGCCCATCAAAGTACTGGTCAGTTCAGAAGCAGAGAGGCGTTATTTGTACATCGGCCCAGACCTTACGCCCACCGAGCAGGAAAAGATAGTCATGTTTCTGAAGAACAACCTCTCTATCTTTGCTTGGGAGACCAGGGACATGGAGGGAATAGATCCTAATCTGATAACTCACAAACTGATGGTAGATCCAGATCACCCCCCAGTCAGACAGAAGAGTAGGCCGATCACCCCCGAACGGCATCGGATTTGTCACGACCCGAAACCCACCCTAAGCGGATCACCGGATCGCGATCGCCGCCCCGAGACCCGAGGGCCCCGAGAGAAGGCTCGCATATGCAGCGGTATCGAATAGATGTGCAACATACGTTTTGCGGAAGCGTGAAAACTTTTTCTTTTTCTTTTCTCATTTTTAAATTATGCACATCCGTCCGATACTGCCGCTACATACATAGCATACATGGTTACACATTCAGAGTATAACGAAAACTTAAAGACTTCATACATTAACACAATACATATTCAGTTGCCCTGAGGGCTTAATACATATCCTTACATTATCTACTAATACAAAATGTACTACTAGAGTTCATAGGTTTCTCAAGAGAAACTTCTTAAACATATCTTCCCAAAATCAGCAGATTCATCATCAACGTCCTCAAGTCAAGATTGCTGCTAATTACCTGAAAGGGGGGGTCCGAACAAAGTCCGGGTAAGCTAATCTAAGCTTGTGAGCAATTCCAGTATTTGTCATGGGGTTTTCAATTAGCAGTGGTTTAGTACATAAGAGTTGTAAAATAATCACCGCCAATTGTTCGTATACTTTGAATACAGAATATATGCATTCCTTAAAACATGTAGCTTTGAAACATTTAAAGTATTCAAGCTAAACTCATACTTGTCAAATAGAGTATATAACTCAAAACATATGCATTTCGTAAAACAATAGCTTTGAAACAATTAAAGTATTCAAGCTATACCTATACTTCGTCAAATAGAGTATATAACTCAGAACATATGCATTTCGTAAAACAATAGCTTTGAAACATTTAAAGTATTCAAGCTATACTTATACTCATGGACTTCAAAACATATAACGTAACATGTATTTCTTAAATAGAGTACATAAAACTCAAACATATGCATATTGAAAATGAGAGTAAAAACTTGCTTCCATTTTCAAATCATTTGTCATCTTATCACTTTCGTTAGTGGAATCCGTTTCGAACCGGACTCCCATCTTACTTATAAATGGAGATATCTCATCTGCCTGAGGGATTAGATCCTGCTACCGGGCATTTTACAGGGCAATTGAGTTCTGTAAAACCCAAAATCCTGCCTATTTTACAGGGCAACTGAAAACTCAGAATCCTGTCTAAGTGCTTATGCACCATTCATCTTATAAAACATTTATCATGTGACTTGTCTCATAGATACTTTTCATAAATTCGTAATAAACATTCGTATACTTGAAATAAGCAAATTCAGAATATTTAACAATAATTGCATTTTAACTAGACATGCTAAAAAGTATTTGAAGGAAAAACTGTTGCAGAAACCAATCACTAAGCATGTCACAATGAATTTCTAAAATAGAAAAATTAAAAACTGAATCATGTAAATACTGAATTTGAAACTTCAAATACTTCATATCTTATACTTAAAACCCTTTTTAAATCATGGAGTCAAATTTCCAATTCAAACACAGGGTTACTCACCTTGGTTCTTTAGGGTTAGTGCTACTAATGCGCTTTCCTACTTTCCTGATAGTTCCTAAGAACAATTCATAAACATCTCATCAACTTCATATTCATTATAATATCATTTCGATATTGCTTAACTTATGCTTGAATCGTATTTGATCCTACAATGATTTCATAAATTCATATGTACTTAACGTAACTCGTATTCTTAACCAATGACACAATTTAATGTGTTAGAAATTGAATCTACTTCAATTTATACTCTTTTGGAAGTTCCATTAACTTTAATTTAAAGTTATTTATTTGACGTGTTTACGTGTCGTGTCTTTTCGTATTTCGTTTCTTGTACTTGCCTTAGTATTAGTACTTTGGCATCATTTCAATTCATAGTCATCTAACAGATGCTATTCATCAAATTTTATGTCTTTTTATTTCAGACATTTCTTTAGGTCGAATAGACTCTACCATTGAGTCCGGAGTGTCGAAGAAAGTCGGTTTAGGCTTTCGTAACATTTAATTCGGACTGTTATATGAAAAAGGACAAAATGGTCATTTTATCGTTTTACGTGTCATATCTTTCCGTACTTCGTTTCGTAATTTGGACTCCATTTTTGAGTCCGAGATGTCAAAGAAAGTTAATTTAGACCTTCTCTGATTTCATTTTAGCTTTAGGGGTACCAGGAGTATTTTGGTCATTTTACCCCTTTACGTGTCTTTATTTTTCGGGACCCCGTCTCGTGTCGTGGACCTCACTATTGGACTTAGAAGGTCCAAGATAGTAAGAATACACTAATAACTTGTTAATTTTTGGTCAAGGGGTATTTTGGTCATTTACCCCTTACGTGTATTTATTTTCCGGGCTCCGTCTCATAAAACGGACCCTACCATTGATCTCAGAATGTCCAAAATAGTAAAAATACACTATTCATATGCTTAATTTGGACTTCGTTTACTCTATTTATGACCCAAGGGCAAAATAGTCATTTTACTTTATTTATTAAATAATTAAATTAATTATTTAATTATTTAATTATTTTTCCAGGGGTCTAAATGCATAAATTTTCCCTCAGTTGGGCCTCAGTATAATTTTCCTAAAGCCCAGGGGTCAATCCGTAAATATAGGAACTCATGGTTTATTTATTTTTAAATAAACTTGAAAACCAAAGGGTTTGGTTTAATTGGAAGTGAACCGTCCGGTCTAGTCATAAACCAACCGGTTTAGCCGGTCTGTTTACATGTGGCTGACGTCATCATGACGTCAGCCCTAAATCTCATTTAAATTAACCGACAGTCCAAAACGACGCCGTTCCAATTAATCGGTGGCAAGCCCAGAGGCTGCCACCTGTCCGAGTCGACTCAGCCCCATTTTTAAAAACGAGTCAACCCGTCATCGTCTTCCCCAAGAGAACCCTACTGAAACCCTAATTTCTGAATTCTTTTTCTTCTATTTCGTGACGTTTTACTCTTCTATTTTTTTTGCTTTTCTTCCCAATCACTTCCTAACATCTAAATACATGTTTTAGCATTGATTTGAAGCTTCGAATATGGCTCAAAGTTTCGGTTTTGGTCGCGATAGCTAAACCTGTGTTAGCCTCGGTTCATACTCGTTTCTTGACCATTTTCGATGAAGCTTGGCTTGTTTTGTTCCTCTACTTAAGAGGTTTCATAATCCGTTCATAAGGGTCGGTTAAATAGTGAGGTTCAAGGACTGGGTCTTGTAACCCGTACCTGCAACTCCATTTTTGGAAGGCTCTTGTTGGGATTTTTGATCGCGGCTAGGGTTTTTCATGACCCTCATGACTTCATCTTGGGGTCTTGGTAGGTTAGAACCTATTTGATTTCATCCATTTCAGACCTGCTTTCTTGAAGGTCATCCATGGCAGCCGATCTTGGACTTGTCATTTTTTAGTGTTTTTAAAGCTTAAAATCATGCTTGACATGCTTATATACATATATTAAACATCATGTATACATAAACAAGTTAAAACAACCTATCTTCATGCTTAACTTCTAGAGAGAGAAAATGGAGATTTTGAGTTTTTCTCACCTTTGTGTTCACTGTTTTTCTCCTTCCTCACTTCTGATTCTTCCTCTATTCTCCTTCTCTGTTTTCTTAAGTGGTCAATCATGTAAGACATGCATTGGTTTCTTTTTAAAGGAAAGAATCGACCCTTCTCTCTCTTTATTTTCCCTTCTCTCTCTACACGTTTGCAGCCCCTATTCTTGACTTCTCATAATTTCTCTTACACCTAATCAATTTAACTTTATAATTTCTCAGCTTTTCCTTCAATCCATGCTTGATATTTTGCATATTATATATATATATATATATATATATAACACCTCACACACACACATGCATATGAGAACACACACACATTCTCTCTTTGCCGACACACACACCCACTTGCACACTTTTTCATATACATACTTGCATACATATATCTATATAAATGTATATAAATATATATATGAACAATTAATTATATATAAATACATATATAATGTATCTATGTACATACATGCATACATAATTATACATATACATGCCTTCATGAATTGTGTATGAAATAATTATTTTAACTATTTATATATACATACTTATACATGGACATGTGTATATATATACTTTTATACACTTTATATCATACACACAATACACCATAAAGTGTGTGTTTGTGTATTCAAATTTATTTAATCATAATTAGAGTTAATAATTTCATATAAATAAATAATTAATTATTTAATTAATTATTTCCTTTGGTGTAAATATTTTTACACAATTTTCCTTTAATCTCGAATTACACGCTATATGACCCGGTATCCCGGGTCGGGATATTACAGGATTATAGACGAAGAAGTCCAGAGGCTGCTGGACGCCAGGATGATACGGGAAGTTTTCTATCCTGAGTGGCTAGCTAACACTGTGCTTGTCAAGAAGAAGAACGGCAAGTGGAGAGTCTGTGTTGACTATACAGACCTCAACAAAGCATGCCCCAAGGACAGCTTTCCACTGCCGAGAATAGATCAACTGGTTAACGCCACTGCAGGGCATGAGCTTATGAGTTTCATGGACGCCTACTCTGGATACAACCAGATCCAGATGTACCCTCCAGATCAAGAAAAGACTGCCTTCATAACCGAGAGAGGACTCTACTGCTACAGAGTGATGCCTTTCGGTTTGAAGAATGCTGGAGCCACTTACCAACGGTTGGTGAACAAGATGTTCAGCCCACTGCTTGGCAGCACCATGGAAGTATACATCGACGACATGCTGGTAAAGAGCCTTCAGAAGGGCAGCCACCTCCAGCACTTGGCCCAGACCTTCGATATCCTCAGACAGCACAAGATGAAGCTCAACCCCTCGAAATATACCTTCGGAGTTACGAAGGGAAAATTCTTGGGGTACATCGTCTCTCAAAGAGGTATCGAAGCAGATCCCACTCAGATCCAAGCCCTGATTGGACTGAAGTCGCCAAAGACCAGAAAGGAGATTCAGGCATTGAATGACAGAATCGCCACATTGAGCAGATTTATATCCAAGTCCACCGATCGCTGCCTACCTTTCTTTAAAGCTCTAAAGGGCAGCAAGGCCTTGCAATGGACAGAAGAATGCGAGCATTCCTTCCAAAAACTAAAAGAGTATTGTAATATCCCGACCCGGGATACGTCACGTATACCGAGGTAGGTCGGTTAAAACATGTAACTTAAACGATAAGATATGAATGTCATAGTATTCTCATGGAAATGAAAGACTGGAGACTGTAATCACGGAAATGAATGACCAAGGCTGGGTAACACCCGAGCATCACAGGGCATTGCATCGAAATACGTGCATGCACGCATTCCCATGCATGCATACGTGAATGTAGATACGTAGCTTGATTGAAATCAGTGTATGCAAATATGATTTAAAATAGAATTAGACCTCCACATATGCATGTATATACATGTATAAAAAAAGTGTATTTCATGTGTATATATGTATAATATATAATGTATTATACATGTATGATGTAATTATGTATATATGTATATTTACATAAGAAACAAAAAGAAAGAAAAAAGGAAAAAGGGGAACTGCCTTGGGCAGTATGCAAGCACCAAAGAGAGTGTGTGTGTCGGCTATGTGAGAAATGGGTGTGTTATATATATATAATATGATATATATATATATATATATATATACATAAGTGCCCAACAAGTCTCCAAGCCATTTAATGCAAAGGTTGCATTTGGCAGAGAGAGCACAGGTTCTGGGTCAAGGAAAGAGGCCATAGAAGGGGGAGGAACCGAGAGAGAGAGAGAGAAAAGAGAGAGAGGCGGTGGAAACTCTCTCTACAAATATAAGCCTACGGGTGTGGGTTTAAAGGCACAAACAAGACCAAAGTTGAGAGAACATCTTGGCAAAGAATTCAGGAGCATAAATAGGAAAGTTGGAAGGTCACAGTGGGCTAAATCCGAACACCCAGGTGAGTGGTTTTAATTCTGTTTTTACAATTTAAAGCATGAAGCTTGTATGTAATTATATGGTCTAAACAAGCATGAAATATAGGTTTTAATGCAAAAGGAATCATGAAAAACGGTTGAGAAACCATGGAGAAATATGGAGTTGCAGGTTTCATGGATAATTTCGGGTTCCATGAATTCATGCTTAAAACTTTGATGTTTGTTTATGGAAATAATCCTTAGAGGTGCAGGAAACCATTTCTAATGGATTAGGGTCAAAACAGTGTACAAATAGTCACGAAATAGGAAGGATATGGGTCACCGGAGAATCGGCCGGAGATACTTAGGCTCTATTTCGTGAAGTTATGTAGGGATTTAAAGGAAATGGAAAATGGATTTGAAATCCTTAGGAGAAGGGGAAGAGAATGACATTTAAAAGGGGTCGAAATCTCACCGGAAAATGAGTCACCGTCGCCGGAGAAGGTGACTGTACACGCCGGAACCCTACCGGAGACGTGGGGAAGACGATCGGAAAAGCGTGGGGCTATCGGGTCAAAACTGGGATGGATCCGGGTTCGGATCGGGTCGGTACCCGACCGGATATGAAACGGACCGAAGCTGTGTCATTTTGGGTTTCTAATTAAATGGATTTGGGCATGTTTGGTTGCAGGAATAGTAAATAGAAATTGGGTTTTGGGGTTAACCGAAACAGGGATAAGGATAGGGAATTGGGTTATTGAAATCCGGTTCTTGAATGAAGGTGAACCGTTTGGTTCAGGGCAAGGGTGGACCGGTCTAGGGTTTTTAGGTCTGAACCAACTGGTTCAGACCGCAGCTTATGGGAATTATAAACCGGCCCCAAATAGTTTGGGAAATTTCACTGTTGCCCAAAGTATAAAAAATTAATTAAATATTAATTTTACAATAATGCCCCTATTCCAAAAAGAGGTCAAACGAAGTCCAAACGACACAAATGAATAGTCAAAACCTATTATCTCGGACGTTCTGAGTCCAATGGTGGGGTCCGTTTTACGAGACGGAACCCCGAAGGATAAAATACCGTAAAAGTGCAAAATGACTATTTTGCCCTTTTTAGTACAAAAGTCCAAATGGAATTCCGCGAAAGCCTAAACCGACTTTCTTCGGCATTCCGGACTCAATGGTAAAGTCTAAAATAGTATTTGAAATACTTATGATAGAAAAGCATAAAATTTGATGAATAGCATTTATTCTGAAACGTATTCACTGATATATAGGGAACTCAAAAGGCAAGGGTATACTCACGGATTTCTAAGATAAAGGCACGATAGAGGTAAGTGGATCACTTTCTCTTACATGTGGTGTTCCCACAAGCCAAGTTTATTCTTTTACTGCCAAACTCGTACTCTTGAAAGTATTGATATCCTTGTGTTCCACTTTTCGATATTTTCTATCTTGTGGACATATTATTGACTGATGTATCACTGTATCATGTTTCACTGTGCTTTGAAAGCACCTATGTTATTGCTATCCACTTTGTGATATTGTTCTATCTAGTGGACCTTGATTGATTTCTATATCATTGTTATCATGTTGAACCATGCCTTGAAAGGCCTACTACTGTATCCTCATTGAATGAATGATATTCCATTTTTATATTCTATGGAATTACTATGATCATGACATGTTTATGGACACGGGAGTTGTGCTCAGTCACAACAACCATCTGATGCTATCTGATTTAATGAGACCTACGGGTCAAGTCCGTGAACGGACAAATGGCAAATTATTGGAATTGACTGGGGGGTATGCCGGGCCCCAAAAGATCAAGGGTCTGCCGAGCCCTGAAACAGAATAACAGCATCTCTTATGATTAACAGAATTGATTGTTGAATGGCACTATTTCCTTATAATTCTTCAAGTCTCGAAAGACTTGCATTGATTGATTTGATTGAGATCGGTTCATTGTGGCAGTACTTCATTGTTGTTATACTTTCATTTTACACTATTACTTCTGATTGTGTATTGTGATTACCTTTCATTGGCCCTCGTGGCAATCATGTTTCATTGGCTATCACAGCATCTCCTTCCTTATGATTGGCTATCATTATCTATTCATGGATACACATTGATCATCGATACCAGTGTTGGAGATCTATTTTACTTACTGAGCTTTGTAGCTCATTCCACCCCATTTACCCCCATTTCAGGTGATGACGCTGCGAGACCCCAGTAGGAGTCTGAGAGCGTAGGGGGATATTTTGAAGCATTGTATCAGTCTATGTTAGTTCTCCCATGTATTCACCACCCCCGGGTGCTGGTTACGGTTTAGTTCTCATTTTGAATTTTGTAGAACTATGTCATGTATTTAATAGATTTCCGCTGTTAAATTTGATTTAAAGACTTCCGCTGGATTACTGTAATTGATAAAGACTTCCGCTGTTTATTGTTTAAAATTTTTAGTACATTGCATATTAGTACTATGATACAGAAATGGAAAAAGTAGGGACGGCCTTCGGGTTGGCCCCGCGACACGAGATCCGCATAGGGTGGGTTTCGGGTCGTGACAAGTATCTAGCCTCTCCAGAGCTCCTGTCAAAACCAGTACAAGGAGAAAAGCTACTCCTGTACCTTGCAGTCTCTGAGAACGCGGTCAGCTCCGCACTGATCAGACAGGACAGAGGAGTACAGAGGCCTATATTCTACGTCAGTAGGGCACTACTTGACACGGAGAAAAGATACCCAGAAGTAGAGAAGCTGGCCTATGCCTTGGTCATATCAGCTCGGAAGCTTCGACCTTACTTCCAGGCCCATCCAATTGAGATTCCAACTGCCTATCCTCTAAAGTCAATATTGAGGAAACCTGAGGTATCGGGAAGATTGGTCAAGTGGTCAGTGGAGCTAGGGGAGTTTGACATAGCATATGTACCCCGAAACTCCATTAAAGGGCAGGCCTTAGCCGACTTTGTAGCCGAGTTCACCCCGGCACTGCAGAACGAAGGACAAATCACCGAAACTACGGGAACCTGGCTGCTGTATATTGATGGATCGTCAACCGATCAAGGATCAGGGGTAGGACTGTTACTACAGTCCCCTGATGGACTCACATCGGAAAAAGCAGTTAGCCTAGGATTTAGAGCTTCTAATAATGAAGCCGAATATGAGGCCCTAATCTTAGGGATGAAGCTTGCCCTAGAATGCGAGGCTCAGAACCTCGATGTCTTCTCTGACTCCCAATTGGTAGTAAGCCAAGTTTTGGGAGAGTTTGCCATTAAGGATGACAGGATGCTTCGGTACTCCGAACTGGTGAACCACTTAAAGCATTCCTTCCAGACTTTCACTATCCAGAAGATTGAGAGAAGTCAGAACTGTAGAGCAGATGCTCTGGCCAACATGGCCTCCCGCCTCAAGTCCGAAACAGACTCCACAGTTAAAATCTCTTTTCAGCCAGGATCCAGCATTGAGGAAGCATCAGTTGCTCAAATTGATGAACAGACCCAGAACTGGATGACCCCAATCCTCCAGTATCTAAGATCTGGGCTCCTCCCAGAGGATAAAAACAAAGCCAGGAGAATCCGAATCAGAGCGGCTCGGTACCTGATCCTGAACAACAAACTTTACAGGAGGTCGTATTCTCAACCTCTGTTAAAGTGTTTGGCTCCAAACGAGTCGCAATATGTTTTGGCTGAAATTCACAAGGGAATTTGCGGGAATCACAATGGGGGCAAAACTATAGCCCACCGAGCTCTATCACAGGGCTACTACTGGCCCGGTATGCTGAAACAGGCTAAAGAGTATGTTCGGAAGTGTGACGAATGCCAGCGATTTGCCCCGTACCAACATCAGCCTCAGCACGAGCTTATCCCGATTCCTAGTCCTTGGCCCTTTGCTCAGTGGGGGATGGATATAGTGGGTCCATTACCGAAGGCACCTCATAGCAGGAAATATCTCCTGGTGGCCATCGACTATTTCTCTAAATGGGCTAAAGCCGAACCTTTGACGCATATCACAGAAAAGGAAGTCGAGAACTTCACCTGGAAGAACATCGTATGCAGGTTCGGCATACCACGTGTAATTATCTCGGATAATGGGACTCAATTCACTGGTAAAGGCTTCAAGGCATTCTGCGAAAATCTCAACATCAGGCAGCACTTCGCCTCTCCAGGCCATCCACAAGCAAATGGGCAGGCAGAGGTCACCAACCGAACAATCCTTGAAGGGTTAAAGAAAAGGTTGGAACAGGCCAAAGGGAAGTGGGCAGAAGAGCTCCCAGGAGTCCTTTGGGCCTACCGTACAACCAGAAGAACTCCCACCTCTGAAACACCCTTTTCCTTAGCCTATGGGACAGAAGCAGTAATTCCGGTTGAGATCGGTATGCCAACTCTGAGGACTGAGGCCTTTGAGCAAGAATCCAATGATCAGCAGCTGATGGAGAACTTGGATTTGCTCGAAGAGAGAAGGGATCAAGCCAGCATCAAGATGGAAGCCTACCAACAAAGAATGGTTAACAAATCCAAGATAGGACTCAAGACAGTCAGCTTTCAAGTTGGAGACTTTGTCTTAAGAAGAGTCTTTCAGAACACCAAGGATCCCACCATGGGAAAGTTGTCATCAAATTGGGAAGGCCCCTACAAAGTAACGAAGGACGTTCGACCTACCACTTACTGGCTGGAAGACATGACTGGGAAACCTGTTCCTAGGCCATGGAACGTAGAACACTTACGGAAGTATTATCAATGAATATTTTTTCTTTTACTTCCATAAAACTGTTCATCTATTAATGCACAGGCCTTCAGAGCCTGGTCCATCTATTAATGCACAAGTCTTATGACTTGGTCCATCTATTAATGCACAAGCCTTCAGAGCCTGGTCCATCTATTAATGCACAAGTCTTATGACTTGGTCCATCTATTAATGCACAGGCCTCCAGAGCCTGGTCCATAATGTACGAGTGTTCACTCGGTCCATCTATTAATGCACAGGCCTCCAGAGCCTGGTCCATCTATTAATGCACAAGTCTTATGACTTGGTCCATCTATTAATGCACAGACCTTCAGAGCCTGGTCCATCTATTAATGCACAAGTCTTATAACTTGGTCCATCTATTAATGCACAGGCCTCTAGAGCCTGGTCCATAATGTACGAGTGTTCACTCGGTCCATCTATTAATGCACAAGTCTTATGACTTGGTCCATCTATTAATGCACAGGCCTTTAGAGCCTGGTCCATCTATTAATGCACAAGTCTTATGACTTGGTCCATCTATTAATGCACAGGCCTTCAGAGCCTGGTCCATCTATTAATGCACAAGTCTTATGACTTGGTCCATCTATTAATGCACAGGCCTCCAGAGCCTGGTCCATATATTAATGCACAAGTCTCATGACTTGGTCCATCTATAATGCACAGACCTTCAGAGTCTAGTCCATTCTATACAGATCTTAAATACTTGGTTCATAAAACATGCAGGCCTACCGAGCCTAGACTACTTTAATGCACAGGCCTTCCGAGCCTGGTCCGTTTTCAATTAACAGATTCTGTGATCCAGTCTATCCAAAGGCAGAAGTTCCGAGCATCTATCAACTAAAGTTTCCTAGATCGGAACACCTCGGATCTGACACTTATATTATTTGGCTTATCTGTCAAACAAACCAGTACTATGGTTTCAACCAAAGAAAATATCAGATCTGAGAAGAAGAAATTCAACTTTATTGATAACTCAAAAGATTTACATCAGTACAAAGACACTACTACAGAAGCTATTACAGAAGCTATTACAGAAGCTACGCTTGGCAACATAATGGCTCTTTTCTGGGGATGATAAAGGGGCACAAGATCCAAAACCTTCAAAACCGCCTTCATCGGCTCCGTTTGAAAGGAAGGAACCCTGAACCCCAGTCTGCATCAAGTAGTGCCCAGGCCATTTCATCATCACTATCACTAGTCCCATGACCAATGGACGATGAGGGCTCCGGGCCTCAAGAGACTTTTCATTCTCCACCTTTGTAATGGGCATGACTCCTCAGCAGAGTAGAGCAAGGGTCTCTGACAAGTCACAAAGGGGAGGAGACGGCCCTCATTCATCTCCCTCAGAGCAGTTATCACACCCCAGCAAATTGAAGCAAGGGTCCCTGCCAAAGGGGGAGGAGGCAACCCACCTTCAATCTTCTTCTTCACACCGTCTGTTTCACCCCAGCCACTTAGAGCAAGGGTCTCTGACAGGGCGTGAGGAAGAGGAGTCAACTCACCTTCGTCTTCATCACCAACGCTCCAGGCCTCGGTTGAATCAGGGAGGGGCCACCACCAATCGGAGAAATCTCGATTAGATACCAGAGGAAACAAGAAGACTTGAGCCTCCTTCAATCCTTCCTTGGAGACTGAAAATAGGGGAGGGTTAACTCTTGGCCACGGTTTAGTCATTCTTAATTCCGGCAGGGAACCATCCATCATCTCCGGACGAGTGGCAAAACTCCGGCAGCATATAAAAGCCTCTCTTACAAACAGTTTGGGGAACAAAAAGGTTGAGCACAACCAAATGCCCCCGTTTCCATATATATAGACACTGGAAGACCAAAGGCCACCCAGTTGAACCGTCACAACGGTTAAGCAGAGTGCTAGCTTCGAAATCCCAAACGACGGGGGTGCAATAAATGAAGTATTAAACCACCCTCTTGGGAGGAGCAAAAGGCAGAACCGCCCACGTGATACACAGGCCTCTAATCTTCTCCACGTATATGACGTGACGGTTTCTCCAGGTCATTAACACTCAAGGGCCACGTATACAACAAAGGTCCATTCAACTATGATATCTCTTGGTTTTTACTCTCAACAGATCGGGAGGCAAAAGTTTTGATCAACCAAACTACAGTCACAGAGTATCCACTTATTATTAAGTCTCCGAATTCAGAATGGACAGCTTTGAAATACTTCAAAAAAGAAGTCCCCAATTATTGACCTAAGGCAAGTGAAGAAGCTCGGAACGCAGCTGCCTACAGAGGAAAATCTGATCTGGTATATACTAAACTCCAGAGCAGTGCTACTTACAATGATTATTACCATCAACTACATGTTAAAGCACTAGAGAGCCACATAACTCAAAGATATGCACAAATGCTACAGAGCAATATAACTAAGGAGACGAGCATTAACCAAAAGACTGTTCCATTAAACAAATGTATATTTCAAGTACATTGAAAGATAACAAAATATAGATCCTAAGCCTGATCAGCAGGAACAGGATCAACGACAGGAGAAGGTTCGGCAGGTGCAGTATCAACCACCTCAGTCGGTACAACCACTTCCATGGGATCGGCCGGGAGGACATCAGCCACTTCATCCTGGATAACCTCTGAAGGTTCAGATCCAGGCGGCACAATTGAGGAGACATCAAGGTCAGGAAACTTGGTCAGAAACCGGGAGCGGAAGTTGTTAAACCCAAACGTAATCAATTGATGAGTCATTCCCTCCAGCTTTGACTTCATCTCATCCTCATTGTCCACCAATGCCTGCTCCACAGCCTCATCAATCTGTCTACGGTACTGATACCGCATGCCGTTCATCTCCACCTGCAACCTCCTTGCCCGCTCAACGGCAAGGTTCTTCTCTTACTCCATCACGATTAAGGAATTTTGACACTCCTTCAGTTTCTCTGGGAGTGCTGTGCCTCTGACCGAACAGTACCGAGTTGAAGCCCCAAGTCATCCAGAGCGGCCTTTAGTTGGTCCAACTCCTCCGCAGATGGAGAGACCTCTACCAGAGCAGAAAGGGTGTGCAGGGTCTGCATAATACAGGAAAAACAATTCAACACCAGTACAAACGCTCGAAGAAAAGGGAAATAAGAACCCGACGAACTCACCTTGACCTGAAGGGCAGTTAAGTCAGCAAGAAGCTTCCCCGACGTCTGAGGCTTGATTTTAACTGAGCCTTTGGCCCAGAAGTCACTCAGAATCTTCTTGGCCCCCTGATCAGCAACATCAGGAGCCACGGATGATTACGCCCCCTTACCCGCTCGACGAGATGGGACTGGGGGAACCACCGTAATAGGGACAGGAGCCTCTTCCTCCCTCTCAGCAGGCCTGGGAGAGGACGAAATCAGCCTCCGCTTCTTCGAAACGGGAGGAACCACTGGAGAAGAAGCCTCCCCCACCACAGGCGGTGATGGCCCGGACTCCCACTGAGCCATTACATTGTCAGCAATTTCCTCAATACGTCCCCTAGCAGCCATCAGTTTGTCAGGGTTAACAATGGAAGAATGATCTCGGCTGCTGGGCTTCAAAAGCTTCTTATACTACTTCTGAATCGCGGGAGAGAAATCCGGTCTCTTCCACGCACTTCTAACTACCAAACAAACACAGAAATTGATCAGTTCAACAATTGGCAAACAAAACAGAATCAACATAGCCACAGAAAAGTTGAAGCCTCACCCCGTGGCCCAGTGGTCCGAGGGAATGTGGAAGGTCGACCCTCGAAGTTCTTGAATTCCCATCCACCTTTAATAAAAAAGTACCATTTCTTCCAAGTCTTGTTGGAGGAGGGCACAGAAGTAAGGGGTCTGAACCCACTATCAAAAGACATATAATAAAGGCCCTTCGCCTTTTGAAGTTTTAGATCCATATTGCTACGGATCAGGTCAAGGGACACCTCGACATTATTCATATGCCCTAATACAATAAAGCTCAACAGATGTCTCCAACTGTTAAGGTTCAGGTCGGTGGGGCACAGATCAAACCAACAAAAGAATCGTTTTATTATATCTGGAAAGGGGAGTGTAAGACCCAGTTCAAACCAGGCCAGATAGGCACAGATTTCCCCATCTCTAACATCGCCCGGGCGATCTTGAGAATCTGGGACCCTAAAAGTAACATTTTTGGGAAGTTTGAACTTCGCCCATAACTCCTTCAACATACTTTCAGTAATTACACTCTCACCCTCCTCTCTGCGACCAGACCGACCAGAGGTCTCGCCAGCCCTGTTCGGGGGATCATCAAAAGCATCGACAATCCTAACCCCCGGACTAGAGGGAGGATCTACCATTCTATTTTCGTCAACATTCACTAATTGCATTTGAGGATCGGTCTCAGAAGGACTTCCCAAACCAGAGTGTGATTCTAAGCCAGACATGGCGAACAAGAGAAAGAAATGAAGCAAACGAGAAGGAATGAAGAAGGGGACTAAAAGTCAAACCTGAGATCAAGAAAGGGTTATGAACACCGGAGATCCTCCAAAACTCCAAGATATGTCAAATGGCGGTCTGGTACTGTAGAAGTAAATGCAGAAGAAAGGTGTGAAAGACCTTTCCCTCTCTTTATATACACGTTCGAAATATGAGCCTCCCAAGACGAGCCGACACAACGGTTGAGAATAATGATGGATTCTCAAGTATCGGCTGCGCAATAAATGACACGTTAAATCGACGTCTCGAGAAGTGGGAAGGCAAAACGTATGACTCTTTCACAAAACCCTCAACCCTAGTTAAATCCCCAGCTTTTAACAAGGGCTCGGGGGGGGGGGAGTAGCTGATATACCACAAACAGACACACCAATCACTTTGAGACACGTGTGCCCATCAGATTAACAAATCTCGATCCTACATAGCTCATATATTTCGGACATACAGAACAGCCACAAGCTTTCAGGGTATTCTCATATATGTCTATCATACAGAGCAGCCACAAGCCTTCGGGGCATTCTTATTTATATACCATTCAGAACCGATAAACTCGGTCATACAGTGCAGATGAAGCATTCAGGATATTCTCGTGTACATCTTCCAGACCTCCTGTTCTGGACAATATTTATTCAACACTGCATATATGGTTTCCTTAACAACTGTTAAACGGGGAATAAGGAAACAGTCTTCAACACGGAAACTACTATCTATGATTATCTCCATCTACGACTCAATGCTCCACAAGGTAACTGCAAATCTCCGATGATCAAATCCTGATATTCGTGGCGGCAAAACCTAATCAAATTAGGAAAAACACGGCTTATATATTAAACCCTAGAGGTACGCTTTATTTTTCTTATGCTCATTTTTTGGCTTTCAATACAGTCTTTCAATTCCCTTACTTACTTAAGCATCGGAGCGGCTACCGCCAAAGCCAATCCGGTGGTCCTCTGATCATCTCTCTGAGTGTTCTACAGGTCACGGAGCCCTCACGTGTTGCGAGTCAAAAAGTGCAGCATCATATATATATATATATATTTATATATGTATATGTAAGTAAAATATCAAGGAAAGGTAAAGGGGAAAGGGGGCTGCATGTGCACAGTGACTAGTGTGTGCATCACTCTGTGTGTGTGTGTTGTGCGGTTGAAAAGAGAGCAGTAAGGCTGCTCATAGCCATGGTGCAAGTGGGTGCATGTGTAGCCGTGCATGGCTATGTGTGTGTATGGAATTGAGACAGCAAGGCTGCCGACAGCCTTGATTTCGGTGGTGGCAGTCCGAAATAGTTGCAAGAAAGAGTGGAGAGAGAAATGGCGGTGAAGTGTTGTATTATATATATATATATATATATGGGGTCGTTTGATTCAAGTTGAGAGGTTAGCAAGGAAAAGGGGAAGAACTGGAACAGAAGCAGAGAAGTTAAAGGGTCACCGCGAGCAAAACAAGAAAAACCCAGGTGAGTGGCCAAGTTCTATTTTTGATTTTTAGTTCATGAAACTTAAATATGATTGTAGGGTCGTGTAGTTGAATTCAAAAGGAATTGAATGCAAAAATAATTAGCTTAAATAGTGCAGGAACGAGAGAGAAATAAACGGTTCCAGGTTTGCATGATAATTAGGTTTTTAAGGTTTTTATGCTTAAAACTCAGTTTTTATAATGAGGAATTAATCCTCTTAGGTGCAAAATAGATTAGGAAAGAAATAGAGTTAAAACAGTTATGGAATAGGCAAGAAAATACAAATATTCAGGTCGCCAGAAACTGGGAAAATCAGGGTGATGGAAACTATAGTTCCTTAGGATTAAAACTACCTAAATGAAAGCTTAAGACTGTGGGATTAAATTGGCATGAAAAGATCCAAAAATCAGAAAGAATAGGCATAAAAATAGTAAAAATAGTGGCTAGGGTTTATTGTTCCGGCGACTGTGGCAGGAAAAGCAATCGGGGAAGTTGACCGGAATATCAGGGGCATATCAGGTTAAGACAGAACTGGGTTTGGGTCGGATCGGGTCGGGACCTAACCGGAAACAAATGGGGCAGTGAAACTGTGTCGTTTTGTATTTAGTTTTTAAATGGATTTTTGGTTGTTTGGTAACAGGGATAATAAATTGAATTAGGTTAAGGATTTATCCAATCCGTAGATGGGATAAGAAAATTGGGTTATTGAATTCCGATTTTTAGAATAGAGGGAACCGGTTGGTTCAGTGGGAAATTGAACCGATTCTAGGGTTTAAGCGGTAAACCCACTGGTTCAGACCGAAAGTATTGGAAATTATAATTGAACCCCAAGAAGTTTAGAAAATTGCACTGTGGCCCAAACAGAAAAATTTATAAAATATTAATTTTATTTCAAAAATACCCCTAATTCAAATAAGGGTCAAACGAAGTCCAAACGAGGCAAATGAATAGTCAAAATTTATATCTCGGACATTTTGAGTCCAATGGTGAGGTTCGTTTCATGAGATGGGGTCCTGAAAGATAAAATACCGTAAAAGTGAAAAATGACTATTTTGCCCTTTTTAGTACGAATGTCCAAATGGAATTCCGCGAAAGCCTAAACTGACTTTCTTCAGTGTTCCGGACTCAAAGGTAAAGTCTAAATTAGTGTTAGAGATACTTAAGATAACAAGGCATAAAATTTAATGAATAGCATTAATTTTGAGACGTATCTATTGATATATAGGGAACTCGAAAGGAAAAGGCAAACTCACAAATTTCTGATATAGGACTACATTTAGAGGTAAGTAAATTCCCTTTCTCTTCCATGTGGTGTTTCCAAGCCAAGTTTATTCTATTTACTTCCAAGCTTGTACTCTTGAACGTACCTGTTGTTATTGTTTCCACAATGTGATATTGTTTTATCTTATGGACATTGATTGACTGTTATATCATTGTTATCATGTTGAACCATGCCTTGAAAGGCCTACTGCTATGTCTTTATTGAATATATGATATTCCATTTTATACTTCTATGGAATTATGAATAATCATGATATGTTATGAATACGGGATTTGTGCTCAGTCACAACATCCATCTGATGCTTTCTGATTGAGTGGAGACCTACGGGTCTAGTCCATGAACGGACATGTGTGGCTAAGAGGAATGGTACAAAGAAGGGGGTATGTCGGGCCCCAAAAAAATCGAGAGTTCTTGCCAAACCCTGAATAGTGTAAATGCATCTCTTATATGATTGATCGGACTGTGATTGTTGAGTGACACGGTTCCTTATGACTTATCTTACACTGAGAGAACATTCTTCATTGTTTTGATTGTGATCGGTTTATTGTGGTAGTGCATTCATGTTGATATATTGTTATTGAGAGTTTTATGTTGATGTTGTATCCATTATTCCTGATTGTACATTGTGACCCATTATTCATTGGCCCTCAGGGCAACTGTTCTCATTGGTTATCACAGCATCTCTTTTCTTATGATTGGCTATCATAATCTTATTCATGGATTCATATTTTACCGATACCAGTGTCGAAGATCTGTTTTTACTTGCTGAGCTCTCATAGCTCATTCCACCTTACTTACCCCCATTTCAGGTGATGACGCTGTAAGACCCCAGTAGGAGTTTGAAAGTGTAGGAGGACATTTTGAGGAACTGTACCAGTCTATGTTTAGTTCTCCCATGTATTCACCACCTACGGGTGCTGGTTATGTTTGGTTTTTATTTTTGTTATTGTAGAACCATATCATATATTGCATAGACTTCTGTTGATTATGGTCATTGATAAGACTTCTGCTGTTATTGCTTTAAGATTTTGGTACTTTGCATATTAGTACTATGATACAGGAATGGAAAAAGTAGAGACAGCCTTAGGGTCGGCCTCGTGACACGAGATCCGCATAGGGTGGGTTTCGGGTCGTGACAAAATGAATGGAAAAAGAAAAGAGTAAAAACGGTGGAGAAATTAGCATGAAAATGGAAATATTCAGTTGGCCGGAGCTACGGTTCTTTGCCATTTTGTGAAGATCTAATGTGTAAAAATGAAAACTAAGGGTAGAAAGGGAATCTATATGAAAAATGGAAACAAACTCCATTTAAAAAATGTTAAAATTTGATCGAAATTGGGTCACCATGGTCGGAGATGGCGACGGAACCCTAGTATTGCCCTACCGAAAAGTTGGGGGAAAGGGGTGATGAATAGTGTATAAGGCGACGTCGTTTAGTAAGGGTTGAGGCTAATACTGTGTCGTTTCAAGTTCAATTGTTTTAAAATTTAAGTTAAAATTGGACTATTTGGTTACAGTCATTAGAAATCAAAATTGATGCGCTAAGCTTGGACGGGATAACCTATCCTCGAAATTGGCCCTTATCCGCTGTTTGGGTCCCAACAGTTGAGAAAAAAAATGCGCAGGGGTGCAATGTCACGACCCGAAACCCACCCTGTGCGGATCTCGGATCGCAACCGCCGCCTTCAGGCCCGGGAGCCTGAGGGCAAGGCAAAACATGGGCGACGGTATCGAATAGCGGTGCAGCCTTGATTTGCGGAAGCGTGAAAACCCTTTTCATTTTTTTTTTTTTTTTTAAAAAAAATCTTTTCAAAACTTTCGCACAGCCGTCCGGTACTGTCGCTCTTCATAGTGGTACACATGAATATTCACATCAGAGCATACTAAAAATTAAAGTCTTATACATGATACATATTCGAATGCCTCAAGGGCTTAAGTACATATGTGGTTGCCTCTTGGGCTTAAATACATAATTGTCCCAAAAGTACGACATCAAAATTCGACCAACCATAGGCCCTAATACTTCCCAAAATATCTCCAAAATCCTAATGGAGCTGCCTATCATTCCTCCCCAAATTGGGCAAGGGTCCACCCATCGTCATCACCTGAAAAATGTTAGGGAATGGGGTGAGCTTCGAAAAGCCCAGTGAGTAATTCTAACATCTGTCATGGGTTTCAATTGGTAGTGGTTTCGCATGTGAGAATTTTGTAAAATACTCACTACCAATTGCTCGTATACTTGGAACATAGAGTACATGCATTCTTTAAACAATGGCTTTGAAACATTAAAGTATTCAAGCTAACTTGTACTTTCGGAATAAAGTATATGAATTTCAAATCATGTAAATATGCATGGTGAAAATGAGGAAAAAGTCTGCTTCCATTTCCAACACACACCTTATCACTTTCATTAACAGAATCCGTTTCGAACCAGATTCCCATTTTTACTTTTCGTGGAGATATCTCATATGCCTGGGGGATTAGATCCTGCTACCTGGCATTTATTCGTATCGTAGTTGGGTTCTTAAGAAACCCGATAGAAATCCGTGGTGCTTATGCACAATTTATCTTGCATTTAAAAGCATTTAACCCATAATTCCTTCATGTGGATGCATTTAAAAGCATTCAAAACATATAGTTCATAATCTCATGATAGGGTATCGAAATACGTGAAACATGTAAATTCAGGATATATAATAACATTTGAAATCGAAATTTTAGACATGCAGAAATATATCTCAAAGAACAGTAGTAAATTATTCAGGAAGCATGTCATAATAGAATATTTAAAATGGAATTGTGTAAAGACAGAATTTGATATTTAAAACATCATTCAAATCCGTGGAATTAAATCTCCACTTCAAATGTGAGGTTACTCACCTTGATTCCCCGGGTTTGCACTACTGGTGGGCTTTTCCCTTTCCTTTGTATTTTCTAAGAAAATTATAAAGAACTCGTTAACTTCACATTTACCTTAAATCGTTACCTATTCATGCTCTTTCATTTAATTTTAGGCCTGACGTATTCTAACTTCCTAGGATTGGTCTTAGTGGTCAACTCGTGGTGACTTGATGAGTTTTATTTTTCACGTGACTAAATTTTCAGTACCTATTTTGGTGTTATGGACTTCACCGTTGAGTTTGGAATGTCCGACATAGTCAAAATAGACTATCTTTTAGTTTCATTTGGGCTTCGGGTACCTTAGGGGTAGTTTGGTCATTTCGTGCGTCATATTTTTCGGAGTCCCATCTCGTGAATCGGACCCCACTGTTGATCTCAGAAAGCCCAAGATAATAAGAATACACTAATAACTTGTCCTATTTGGACATCGGTTACATTAGGGGCAATTTAGTAATTTGTACTTTAACGTATCGTAATTTTTGAAGCCTCGTCTCGTAAAACGGACCACACCATTGAGTCCAGAACGTCCAAAATGGTCAAAATCCACTATTCGTTTACTTCATTCGGACTCCGTTTGACATATTTATGACCTAGGGGTAATTTGGTCATTTTTATTTAATTAATAAATTAATTAAATAATTTAATTTATTATTTATTAATTTATCAGGGGTATAAATGGAATAAAATTCCAAAATCTGGGCCAGAGTTGAATTCCCTAAAACTGTTGGGGCTGTTTCATAATTTCCAAAAGATTTAAACTGAACCAAAGGGTTCAGTCCTCATGCAATTGAACCGGACCGGTCCAATCCGGTTCTAACCGGTTCAGGGCAATGTGCTGACGTCAAGCTGACGTCAGCCCTAAAATTTAA
Source organism: Nyssa sinensis (assembly GCA_008638375.1). Lineage (NCBI taxonomy): Eukaryota > Viridiplantae > Streptophyta > Magnoliopsida > Cornales > Nyssaceae > Nyssa > Nyssa sinensis. The sequence goes on from CM018046.1 coordinate 29,481,802, forward strand.
AAATTTAAAATCAGTTATCAAAACGACATAGTTTGGCTTTAAACGGGTCATCCGTTTCTCGGTCGGGTCGGGGCCCGACCCAAACCCGGTCCATGCCCGACCCGTACTGTTCATCGTCTTCCCCACCGTTTCACCCTACTGTAGCCCTAAATTTTTGGGTTTTATTTCTTCTATTTCGTAGATTTTTGCTCGATTATTTGTCACTGTTTTCGGCTGAGGTGGTTCCTGACATCATGTAAATCATCTTAGCATTCGTTTAAGGTCATGTAGCTGACCTAAATGCTCGGTTTGAGCCATGTTAGCCGAACTGAATAATTCGGCCATAAATCTCCATTTTGAAACCATTTTTAGTGTGGTTTGGTGCGACGTGATCCCTATGTCCAGAGGGTTTGATTCCCATTCTTAAAACCGAGTTTAAAACTCTAAAACTGAAACTTGGCTTTTGAGACCGAGACCTGCATCTTACTGTTTGGGGTCTGTTCCTTTAGGTTTGAGGTCGCGGGCTAGTGTTTTAGGACTCCTAATGAGGTCTATTTCAGGTCCAAAGCAACCAAAACCGATTTGGTGCAGGTCGGACCAGACCCACCTCAGTTCAGGTCATCCATGGCGGTTTGCTTACGGGTTGGTGGTTTGGGTAGTTCTGTTGGTCCAAAAGGTTCACAACCAACCCAGTTTTCATTATTAAATTACTACACATGCATTAACAGTCCTGAAAAGCTATAAAACAGTAGCTTAAATTCAAGAGAATTTCTGAAAAATTTGAATAACTCACGTGTATAGTGGTTTCCTCACTGGTTGTGCTCAAGCAGAAGCTTCAAGAGCTGGATTGGATCCTCCCCCGTGCAGTTCCTTGGCCTCCTCAAGCTCCTTCAATGGCTCACCAAGGTATACAACTTGTGTACCTCTCACTCTCTCTCTAGGTTCTCTCTCTCTCTCACCACTTTCTCTCTCTATAAACAGTATATCAACACTCTCTGAATGGCAGATCTGCATATATGGAGATATACATATCTTACATTTCTCTTGCCCTTTCATCTCCCCTAATGCATGATTATTTTGCATGCAATTTGGTTGGGAGAGAGGTTTCATCATGAGACTATAGGCATGATGGCTATAGCATGATGTAATGCTGAGGTGTTGCATGTTTGGGTATTAGTCACTTTGGGGAATGGCCAAATCTGAATGGTATTTAAATACATATCTTTGCACATATGTTCACAAAGAGGTTCCTAGCCTAGTTGGTAATTTTTTGGTAAACCAAATTCTGCCTAGTTTGGTCAAGGGATCAAATCCTCTTGGCCACAATTTTTGGTCCTTTTTCCATATTTCGGGCTTAGGCCCTGTTTGGCTGCGCACTAATGCAGTTTCACTATTTCCTACTTAACTTTCATTCTGTAGCTTATTTTTCGACGCGGTTTCTTTCAGTCAACTCCTAATTAGGTTAGCTTCTTAATTATTCTTTAAGTTTAGTTCAGATAAATGATTAGTAACTAATCATTACTTAATCAGGGTCGGGGTGTTACATCCTTCCCTCCTTAAAATAGTTTTGTCCTCAAAACTCGAGTGTTCTTATTTCTGGGGTCCTAGTCTCTTTACGTTATTTTGGTCTATCACATTCATGTGTTAAGTAGTCGAAAATAAGCTACAAGTCTACATGCAGTAATGTAAGCATTAAGATATGTACCTAATTAACATGTTGAAGGTTGTGCAGCATTAGAATATATGTTGAACACTCGCCCGTACCTCATAGGTTCTTTGCCTCCTCCTGGTTTTTCAGTAGTTGCAGCCTGTACTTGTGGCGTAGTAGATGAAGCTATCGCGGTAGGCTCCTTGACAGCTGAACTTCCTTGGGGACAATCTTTGATAAGATGCCCACGTAGGCCACATCTGTAGCAGACTCCTGAATACTGTCGACAGGGTGCAAAGTGCTTCTTCTGACATGTAGGACAGGTAGGAATCTCTCCTGACTTCTGGCTACCGTCACTCTTATCGTTGACAGTAGTCATACTCTTGGTCCCTGCCTTTGTCTTTTTCATTTGTTGGGAAGTGGCGCCTACTTTACTTTTGTCCTTCTTTTGAGATAAGGCATTACCCGCTCTCTCAAAAATCTTGGCACGATCTACTACTGCATTATATGTAAGGAGTTCGAATGGTTCAAGTCGGTATCTGATACTATCCTTGAGGCCAGCTTCAAACTTCCTAGCCTTCAGATCTTCAGTTTGGACCATGTGAGGTGCAAATCGGGCTAATCTCATAAACTTAGTCTCGTATTCCGCCACTGTCATTGTTCCCTGGGTTAGAACTGCAAACTCTGCTATTTTTTGGTTTTTCAATGACCTTGGAAAGTATTTGTCATAAAACACTTCTAGAAATCTTGTCCAGGTCATTGGCGGCTCCCTTTCTTTCTCCAGCAGCCACCACTCATGAGCTCCATCCTTAAAGGTAAAAGCAGCAAAAGAAACCTTTTGCTCCTCAGTACATGTCATAACCGTAAATATATGTTCCATCTCCCGAACCCATGATTCTGCATCGATTGTCGTATCTAGACCGTCAAATCTAAGGGGTTTAAAACCCTGGAACGTTTTATAACTCGTCGTGTTGACTGTTTCAGTAGGTTGTCCTGGATTTGGTTGTGGCTCAGGATTTTGCACCGGTTGTGGCGCTCTGACTTGTGCTTGCATGTTAGCTATGTTCTGAGCCATTGCCTCCAGAATATGTTCAACTCGGTCGAGTCTGTCATTTGAATTCCTCACGTTTCTCCTGGTGTTTACCATTTTGCTGAAAAACACATATTTCTGTTAGTTTTTCATCATCGCATATGGTTTTCGTTTACTTATCTCATGTTTCGAGGTTTATTATTATATCACTATCTCTGATTCTGTGGTGTTTTATAACCTACATTTATTTCTTGTCTTCATTACACTGCCTTATCTAACTACGGGTCCCATACCCCGTCTTCATTTCGTACCACATACTTCACATCTCTATTCCATGTACTACGGGTCCCATACCCCTCCATCGTTTCGTATCACATACTTCACATCTCTATTTCATGTACTACGGGTCCCATACCCCGCCTTTACTTCACGTCACATACTTCACATATCTGTATCCTATAACGCGGGTCCCATACCCCGCCTTCACATTTCGTCACACACTTTACATATCTTAGGCAGCCTAAAGTCTACCTAACTTATGGTTCCGTTCCTAATTCCTCTAATGTCACTAAGTTTGTTTTAGTTAACCTAGTGCTTCGCTACCACTCTTGTGGTATCAGAAATCTTAATTTTTTTCCAACCTTTGCTCTGATACCACTCTTGTGACGACCCGAAACCCACCCTATGCGGATCTCGGATCGCAACCGCCGCCTTCCGGCCCGGGAGCCTGAGGGCAAGGCAAAACATGGGCGACGGTATCGAATAGCGGTGCGGCCTTGATTTGCGGAAGCGTGAAAACCCTTTTCATTTTTTTTTTTTTTTTTTAAAAAAAATCTTTTAAAAACTTTCGCACAGCCGTCCGGTACTGTCGCTCTTCATAGCGGTACACATGAATATTCACATCAGAGCATACTAAAAATTAAAGTCTTATACATGATACATATTCGAATGCCTCAAGGGCTTAAGTACATATGTGGTTGCCTCTTGGGCTTAAATACATAATTGTCCCAAAAGTACGACATCAAAATTCGACCAACCATAGGCCCTAATACTTCCCAAAATATCTCCAAAATCCTAATGGAGCTGCCTATCATTCCTCCCCAAATTGGGCAAGGGTCCACCCATCGTCATCACCTGAAAAATGTTAGGGAATGGGGTGAGCTTCGAAAAGCCCAGCGAGTAATTCTAACATCTGTCATGGGTTTCAATTGGTAGTGGTTTCGCACGTGAGAATTTTGTAAAATACTCACTACCAATTGCTCGTATACTTGGAACATAGAGTACATGCATTCTTTAAACAATGGCTTTGAAACATTAAAGTATTCAAGCTAACTTGTACTTTCGGAATAAAGTATATGAATTTCAAATCATGTAAATATGCATGGTGAAAATGAGGAAAACGTCTGCTTCCATTTCCAACACACACCTTATCACTTTCATTAACAGAATCCGTTTCGAACCAGATTCCCATTTTTACTTTTCGTGGAGATATCTCATATGCCTGGGGGATTAGATCCTGCTACCTGGCATTTATTCGTATCGTAGTTGGGTTCTTAAGAGAACCGATAGAAATTCGTGGTGCTTATGCACAATTTATCTTGCATTTAAAAGCATTTAACCCATATATAATTCCTTAATGTGGATGCATTTAAAAGCATTCAAAACATATAGTTCATAATCTCATGATAGGGTATCGAAATACGTGAAACATGTAAATTCAGGATATATAATAACATTTGAAATCGAAATTTTAGACATGCAGAAATATATCTCAAAGAACAGTAGTAAATTATTCAGGAAGCATGTCATAATAGAATATTTAAAACGGAATTGTGTAAAGACAGAATTTGATATTTAAAACATCATTCAAATCCGTGGAATTAAATCTTCACTTCAAATGTGAGGTTACTCACCTTGATTCCCCGGGTTTGCACTACTGGTGGGCTTTTCCCTTTCCTTTGTATTTCTTAAGAAAATTATAAAGAACTCGTTAACTTCACATTTACCTTAAATCGTTACCTATTCATGCTCTTTCATTTAATTTTAGGCCTGACGTATTCTAACTTCCTAGGATTGGTCTTAGTGGTCAACTCGTGGTGACTTGATGAGTTTTATTTTTCACGTGACTAAATTTTCAGTACTTATTTTGGTGTTATGGACTTCACCGTTGAGTTTGGAATGTCCGACATAGTCAAAATAGACTATCTTTTAGTTTCATTTGGGCTTCGGGTACCTTAGGGGTAGTTTGGTCATTTCGTGCGTCATATTTTTCGGAGTCCCGTCTCGTGAATCGGACCCCACTGTTGATCTCAGAAAGCCCAAGATAATAAGAATACACTAATAACTTGTCTTATTTGGACATCGGTTACATTAGGGGCAATTTAGTAATTTGCACTTTAACGTATCGTAATTTTTGAAGCCTCGTCTCGTAAAACGGACCACACCATTGAGTCCAGAACGTCCAAAATGGTCAAAATCCACTATTCGTTTACTTCATTCGGACTCCGTTTGACTTATTTATGACCTAGGGGTAATTTGGTCATTTTTATTTAATTAATAAATTAATTAAATAATTTAATTAAATTATTTAATTTATTATTTATTAATTTATCAGGGGTATAAATGGAATAAAATTCCAAAATCTGGGCTAGAGTTGAATTCCCTAAAACTGTTGGGGCTGTTTCATAATTTCCAAAAGATTTAAACTGAACCAAAGGGTTCAGTCCTCATGCAATTGAACCGGACCGGTCCAATCCGGTTCTAACCGGTTCAGGGCAATGTGCTGATGTCAGTCTGACGTCAGCCCTAAAATTTAAAAATTTAAAATCAGTTATCAAAACGACACAGTTTGGCTTTAAACGGGTCATCCGTTTCTCGGTCGGGTCGGGGCCCGACCCAAACCCGGTCCATGCCCGACCCGTACTGTTCATCGTCTTCCCCACCGTTTCACCCTACTGTAGCCCTAAATTTCTGGGTTTTATTTCTTCTATTTCGTAGATTTTTGCTCGATTATTTGTCACTATTTTCGGCTGAGGTGGTTCCTGACATCATGTAAATCATCTTAGTATTCGTTTAAGGTCATGTAGCTGACCTAAATGCTCGGTTTGAGCCATGTTAGCCGAACTGAATAATTCGGCCATAAATCTCCATTTTGAAACCATTTTTAGTGTGGTTTGGTGCGACGTGATCCCTATGTCCGGAGGGTTTGATTCCCATTCTTAAACCCGAGTTTAAAACTCTAAAACTGAAACTTGGCTTTTGAGACCGAGATCTGCATCTTACTGTTTGGGGTCTGTTCCTTTAGGTTTGAGGTCGCGGGCTAGTGTTTTAGGACTCCTAATGAGGTCTATTTTAGGTCCAAAGCAACCAAAACCGATTTGGTGCAGGTCGGACCAAACCCACCTCAGTTCAGGTCATCCATGGCGGTTTGCTTACGGGTTGGTGGTTTGGGTAGTTCTGTTGGTCCAAAAGGTTCACAACCAACCCAGTTTTCATTATTAAATTACTACACATGCATTAACAGTCCTGAAAAGCTATAAAACAATAGCTTAAATTCAAGAGAATTTCTGAAAAATTTGAATAACTCACGTGTATAGTGGTTTCCTCACTAGTTGTGCTCAAGCAGAAGCTTCAAGAGCTGGATTGGATCCTCCCCCGTGCAGTTCCTTGGCCTCCTCAAGCTCCTTCAATGGCTCACCAAGGTATACAACTTGTGTATCTCTCACTCTCTCTCTAGGTTCTCTCTCTCTCACCACTTTCTCTCTCTATAAACAGTATATCAACACTCTTTGAATGGCAGATCTGCATATATGGAGATATACATATCTTACATTTCTCTTGCCCTTTCATCTCCCCAAATGCATGATTATTTTGCATGCAATTTGGTTGGGAGAGAGGTTTCATCATAAGACTATAGGCATGATGGCTATAGCATGATGTAATGCTGAGGTGTTGCATGTTTGGGTATTGGTCACTTTGGGGAATGGCCAAATCTGAATGGTATTTAAATACATATCTTTGCACATATGTTCACAAAGAGGTTCCTAGCCTAGTTGGTAATTTTTTGGTAAACCAAATTCTGCCTAGTTTGGTCAAGGGATCAAATCCTCTTGGCCACAATTTTTGGTCCTTTTTCCATATTTCGGGCTTAGGCCCTGTTTGGCTGCGCACTAATGCAGTTTCACTATTTCCTACTTAACTTTCATTCTGTAGCTTATTTTTCGACGCGGTTTCTTTCAGTCAACTCCTAATTAGGTTAGCTTCTTAATTATTCTTTAAGTTTAGTTCAGATAAATGATTAGTAACTAATCATTACTTAATCAGGGTCGGGGTGTTACATGCAACCCCTACAAGTCGAACCTCTAATCGTATGAAAGGTAAGCCAAGCCTAAACCATGTGAGACAGGCAAGCCTGTGCTCCTTATTTTGCCCCAATATATGTATATAATACATATGTACTAAAAATAGAAAAAATTTAAAAGGGGTGCAGCCCCTGAGGTTCAAACTCAAGACCCATTAGGAGGAAGCCCAAGACTGAACCAATTGGACAGGAAAGCCCGTGCTTCCTGTTTCACCTAAATTAATATATATTATATAATTATAATATTAAATTAATTAAATTAAATTAATTAATTTAAATATAGCAAAATAGCCCGAGGTCCAAATAAAACAAGTTGTTAGTGTATTTTGACTATCTTAGACCTTCTAAGACCAATGGTGAGGTTCGTGTCGTGAGACAGGATCTCAAAAAATAAAAGGCCCGTAAAAGTGTAAAATGACCATTTTGCCCTTTTTAGCACAAATGTCCAAATTGAGTTCCGCAAAAGCCTAAACCAACTTTCTTCGGCACTCCGGACTCAATGGTAGAATTTATTTTAGTAAAATAAAAACTTATAGTATAGAGGCATAAAATTTGATGAATAGCATAATTCAAGTAGCGATAGATTGAGACGTGTTTCATGAATTTTAGGAACACAAAAGGGCAAAGAGAAGGCAGTCTAGATCCTTTTATTTTATAGACAGTAAAAGGTAAGTAAAATTCAATCTCTACATGTGTTACATTCTAAGCCATGTCATAGTTCTTGTATATATATATTGCCTATTGTACTCTATATTTCCATTCCAGTATTTATTGAGCCACATTGATATTAACCTATCATGTGGGAAGAATTTATTGATTACATATATATCTCGATCATGATTGTACACTTGTGCATATAGTTCTTTTTGTACACTTGTACCTAGGGCCATGAGGGCCAGACAATTTTATTCGAAGCAGTCTAGTAACCGTAGCCTTGAAAACTATTGTTATGTCAGATTTCCTAGAACCAGTTTTGATTCCACTATACTCTTCATGGAAGATAGCATGATCCCGATATATTATTAGTGCTGGATTTGTGCTTAGTCACATTTCCATTCTGATGCTATTTATGACCTTCGGGTCCAAGTTCCGAGTGAAACATCTACTACGTTGCTATGTGAGGCATGGGACGTAAAGTTACAGTGTACACAGAGTAGTATTCATACAGCCTGAGCGGATCTGAATACTAGCTCAAAGGGATTTTCGGGCCCCACCAGTGCATCTCAGTTTTAGTTGATATCACTATCTTTATTGTTGATATTCATAGCTTGATCATGTTATATTATTATTGAATGATCATGAGATTTTACAACTTTCAGTTGAGTGCTTACATTTCATACTTGATATAGCTCATGACTGTAGTAGTATGGCATGTTAGCATAGTAGATTCATTCGTTATCATTTGACTTCTATCATCTAATATTGAGTATATATATTCATTTACTGGCTAGCACTCTTTTATACCCTTGTACACATGGTAGAGTAAAGGACTACTTACTGAGTTTTCATAGCTCAGAAGAGATACTACTTTTTGACTATTTTAGGCACAAATCTCGAGAACAGACCATAGAGCCTGATAGTTAGGAAGTGGACATTTCTTTTGAAGTTGCAGTGTAATATTTAGTACAGGAAATCTTATAGCTCTTCCATGTTATCCACGTCTTGGGAATAAACAGTTGTATTAAAAAATTTTGTATTTTGTATTTTGAGAATATTATATATATATATATATATATCACATGCAGCTTTTTATTTATTTAATTGATAAAGTTTTTCGCTGTTTAGTTGTTGCATGTCTGTGTATTGAGAGGACCAGGCCTAAAGGACTTGTAATGGATACAAGGCTTTAGGGGTCAATAAGATGGACCAGACCTAGGGGTTTGTGCATTGAGAGGACCAGGCCCTAAAGGACTTGTAATGGATACAAGGCTTTAGGGGTCAATACGATGGACCAAACCTAGGGGTCTGTGCATTAAGAAAACCAGGCCTAAAGGACTTGTAATGATACAAGGCTTTAAGGGGTCAATATGATGGACCAGACCTGGTGGTTTGTGCATTGAGAGGACCAGGCCTAAAGGACTTATAATGGATGTCACGACCCGAAACCCACCCTAAGCGGATCACCGGATCGAGATCGCCGCCCCGAGACCCGAGGGCCTCGAGACAAGGCTCGCATATGCAGTGGTATCGAATAGATGTGCAACATACGTTTTGCGGAAGCGTGAAAAACTTTTTCTTTTTTTCTTGTCTCATTTTTAAATTATGCACATCCGTCCGATACTACTACTCCATACATAGCATACATGGTTACACATTCAGAGTATAACGAAAACTTAAAGACTTATAACATTTATACAATACATGTTCAGTTGCCCTGAGGGCCTAATACATATTCTTACATTGTCTACTAATACAAAATGTACTACTAGAGTTTATAGGTTTCTGAAGAGAAACTACTTAAACATATCTTCCCAAAATCAACAGATTCATCATCAACGTCGTCAAGTCAAGACTGCTGCTAATTACTTGAAAGGGGGGTCCGAACAAAGTCCGGGTAAGCTAATCTAAGCTTGTGAGCAATTCCAGTATTCGTCATGGGGTTTTCAATTAGCAGTGGTTTAGTACATAAGAGTTTGTAAAATAATCACCGCCAATTGTTCGTATACTTTGACTACAGAATATATGCATTCCTTAAATCATGTAGCTTTGAAACATTTAAAGTATTCAAGCTAAACTCATACTTGTCAAATAGAGTATATAACTCAAAACATATGCATTTCGTAAAACAATAGCTTTGAAACATTTGAAGTATTCAAGCTATACTTATACTTCATCAAATAGAGTATATAACTCAAAACATATTGCATTTCATAAAACAATAGCTTTGAAACAGTTAAAGTATTCAAGCTATACTTATACTCATGAACTTCAAAACATATAACATAACATGTATTTCTTAAATAGAGTATATAAAACTCAACACATATGTACATTGAAAATGAGGGTAAAACCTGCTTCCATTTTCAAATCATTTGTCATCTTATCACTTCCATTAGTGGAATCCGTTTCAAACCGGACTCCCATCTTACTTATAAATGGAGATATCTCATTGCCTGGGGGACTAGGTCCTGCTACCGGGCATTTGGCAGTCAATTGAGTTCGTATGTAACCCAAAATCTTGTCACATGTTTACAGATTAATTGAGTTCCGTACAACCCAAAAATCTGTTATTTAGAAAGTCGGCTGAGTTCCGTACAACCCAACCAAAAACCATAGTGCTTAGGCACAGCTTTTCTTACATTCAAATACATTTAATACATGATTTCTTCAAATAGATGTTTCTCATAAACATTTAAAACATCATGTACATAATTTCATAACAAATCCTTTAAATGCTTGATATAAACAAATTCAGAACACTTTACATAATTTGGCATCTAAAACTTTAGACATGCTGAAATATGTTTTAAGAAAACCATGACAGAAACCATTCAATAAGCATGTCATAATAGAGTTTATAAAAATAGAACAATTTAACTGAATCATGCAAATACTGAATTCGAAATTTCAAACACTTCATATCTTTACATTTAAAACCTTTTCAAATCCATGGAGTTAAATCTCCACTTCAAATACAGGGTTACTCATCTTGATTCTTTAGGGTTAGTGCTAATAATGCGCTTTCCCACTTTCCTGGTAGTTCCTAAGAACAATTCATAAACTATCTCATCAACTTCATATTCATCGTAATACCATCTTGATATTCCTTAACTTATGCTTAAATCGTATTAGATCCTAAAACGATTTCATAAATTCATATGTACTTAACGTAACTCGTATTCTTAACCTATGACACAATTTAATGTGTTAGAAATTGAATTTATTTCAATTTATACTCTTCTGGGAGTTCCATTAACTTTAATTTAAAGTTATTTATTTGACATGTTTACGTGTCGTGTCTTTTCGTTTTTCATTTCTCGTACTTGCCTCAGTTTAGTTCTTTGGCAATATTTCAGTTCATAGTCATCTAATAGATGCTATTCATCAAATTTTATGTCTTTTTATTTTAGACATTTCTTTTGGTCGAATAGACTCTACCATTGAGTCCGGAGTGTCCAAGAAAGTCGGTTTAGGCTTTCCTAACATTTAATTCGGACAATCACATGTAAAAGGGCAAAATGGTCATTTTATCGTTTTACGTGTCATATTTTTCTGTACTTCGTTTCGTAATTTGAACTCCATTTTTGAGTTCGGGATGTCAAAGAAAGTTAATTTAGACCTTCTCTGATTTTATTTGACTTTAGGGGTACCAGGGGTATTTTGATCATTTTACCCCTTTACGTGTCTTTATTTTTCGGGACCCCGTCTCGTGTCGTGGACCTCACCATTGGACTCAGAAGATCCGAGATAGTAAGAATACACTAATAACTTGTTAAATTTTGGTCAAGGGGTATTTTGGTCATTTATCCCTTACATGACTTTATTTTTCGGGCTCCGTCTCGTAAAACGAACCCTACCATTAGTCTCAGAATGTCCAAAATAGTAAAAATATACTATTCATAAACTTAATTTGGACTTCATTTGCCCTATTTTTGAGCCAAGGGTAAAATAGTAATTTAACCTTATTTATTAAATAATTAAATTAATAATTTAATTATTTAATTATTTTTCAGGGGCCTTAATGCATAAGTTTTCCCTCAGTTGGGCCACAGTAGCATTTCTAAAAACTTCTGGGGTCAATCCGTAAATAGGTAAAGTGTTGGTTTATTTATTTTTAAATAAACTTGAAAACCAAAGGGTTTGGTTAGGGATCAAGTGAACCAGTCCGGTCCAGTCATAAAACAACCGGTCCATCCGGTTTTGTGTGTGTTGCTGACGTCACGATGACGTCAGCCCTACCGTTTAAAAGGTTTTAAAACCTTATTGAAACGCTGCCGTTTCATTTTTTCGGTGGCAAGCCCAGAGGCTGCCACCTGTCCCGAGTCGACCCACCCGTTTAAACCGAGTGACGAGTTGACTCGTCGTCTTCCCCACTTCGACCAGGACTGTTGCCCTAATTTCAGTTTCCCTTTTTCTTCTATTTCGTGACATTTCAACCAATCTTTCTCCACTGTTTTGGTCCCAAATTATTCCTAAGACATAACCAATTGATTTGGCATTCATTTGGAGGATTAAAAATGCTTCGTGTGCTCGGTTTTGGTTGTGATAACCCGAACTGCAACTCCATGGTTAACCCTTATTTCTTGATGGTTTTTCATGGAATTTGGCTTGTTTTGTTCCCCTCTTCATGGGGATTAAATTTTCATTCTTTAAAACAAGTTTTGAGGTTCAGTTGAGGTGTTGGGTTTAAAACCCGAAACCTGCAACTCAATATTCGAAGGGCTTTTGTTGGGATTTTTGATCGCGGCTAGGGTTTTTCATGACCCTCATGACTTCATCTTGGGGTCTTGGTAGGTTAGAACCTATTTAATTTTACCCATTTCAGACCTGCTTTCTTGAAGGTCATCCATGGCAGCCTATCTTGGGCTTGACATTTTTCAGTGTTTTTAAAGCTTAAAATCATGCTTAACATGCTTATAAACATATATTAAACATCATATGTGCATATCAACTTAAAACAGTCCCTATCATGCTCAAATTTCTAGAGAGAGAAAAATGTAAAAATTGGAAACTTTACCTGTTTATAGTGTTTTCTCTCTTGTTCTACCTCCAACTCTTCCTCTATTCTCTTTCTCTGCTTCTTAAGGGGTCAAGCATGCAAGACATGCTTTGGTTTCTTTTAAAGAAAAGAAACCGACCCTTCTCTCTCTTCATTTTCTCTCTCTCTCTCTCTACACGTTTGCAGCCCTCATTCTTGACCTTATCATCCCATCTTACACTCCATAATTTCTACTTTTTCATCTTTGGCAACCTACATTAAATGGCCCTTGATATTTTTGGTGTTATATGTATATTATATATACACACACAAACTTATCTACACACACTCACACACACAGCCGACACACACACACCTACTTGCACTATTCACACACTGTTCACATATGTATATATTATATATATATATATATCCTTCCTTGTATACATGTATTTATATATATATATACATTTATACACACTTGATAATATACACACACAATACACCATAATGTGTGTATATGTGTTTATATGAATTTAATTTTAACAATTAAATATATTCTAATAAATTAAATTGATTAATTATTTAATTAATCAATTTTTTCTCTTTAGTGTAAAAATCTTTACACAACTTCTTCATTGTCTCGTAATGCGTGCCATATGACCCGGTATCCCGGGTTGGGATATTACAATGGATACAAGGCTTTAGGGGTCAATAAGATGGGTCAGACCTGGGGTTCTGTGCATTAAGAGGACCAGACCTAAAGGACTTGTAATGGATACAAGGCTTTAGGGGTCTGTAAGATGGACCAGACCTGGGGGTCTGTGTATTTGATATGAGGCTCCCTTTTGGAAGAATAAGAGAGAAAATCTTTTATTGATAATATTTTCGTAGGTGTTCTACATTCCATGGTCTGGGTACAGGATTCCCAGTTATGTCTTCTAACTAATATGTGATAGGTCGGACAATCTTTGTTACCCTGTAGGGCCCTTCCTAGTTGGGTGACAGTTTTCCCATAGTGGGATCTTTGGTGTTTCGGAACACCCTTCTTAGAACTAGATCCCTAATCTAGAAACTTAGGGGTAGTAGCCCTGATATAGAACTATTGGCCATTCTGTGCTGATATGCTTCCATCCTAATTCTGGCTTGATCACGCTTTTCTTCGAGTAAGTCCAAGTTCTTTGTAAGCTGATGATCATTTGCCCCTTGGTTGAAAGCTTTCGTCCTCAAGGTAGGCATACCGATCTCTACAGGAATTACTACTTCCGAGCCATAGGCTAGTGAGAATGGAGTTTCAGAGGTTGGTATTCTTCTGGTGGTTCTGTAGGCCCAGAAAACACCAAGGAGTTTTTCAATCCATCTTCCTTTGGCTTCTTCCAACCTTTTCTTGAGGGCATCAAGAATGGTCCGATTAGTGACTTCTACATGCCCATTGGCTTGGGGATGACTAGGTGAAGAAAAATGGTGACTGATGTGCAGGTCTTGGCAAAATTTCTTGAAAACTCTCTCTGTAAATTGTGTACCGTTGTCTGTGATGATGACTCATGGTATACCGAACCTACAGGAAATATTCTTCTAGGTGAAGCTTTTAACTTCTACTTCTGTGATATGTGTGAGGGGTTCAGCCTCCACCCATTTGGAGAAATAGTCAATAGCAACTATAAGATATTTCCTGTTTGTTGCGACTTTTGGTAGTGGCCCAACGATGTCCATTCCCCATTGAGCAAAGGGCCATGGGCTAGCAATCGGAATGAGCTCATGGTGGGGCTGGTGCCGATATGGAGCGAATCGTTGGCATTTATCACACTTCCGAACATACTCTTTTGCTTGCTTCAACATGCTAGGCTAGTAATAGCCTTGTGTTAGAGCTCGGTGGGCTAGAGTTCTGCTGCCATTATGGTTCCTACAAATTCTTTCGTGAATTTCAGCTAGGACATATTTGGACTCTTCTGGAGCCAGACACTGCAGCAAGGGTTGAGAATAGGATCTTTGGTAGAGCTTCCTATTTAAGATCAAGTACCGAGCTACCCTGATTTGGATTTTTCTAGCTTTGTTCTTGTCTTCTGGGAGGAGTTCTCCTTTCAGGTACTGAAGGATGAGAGTCATCCAATTCTGGGTTTATTCAGTAACTTGGGTTACCTGAACCTCCTCTATGCTTGACCTTGGCTGGTGAGAGATCTTTAGAGTAGAATCTCCTTTTGTCTTGAGACAAGATGCCATATTTGCCAAAATATCAGTTCAGGAGTTCTGGGCTCTTTCAATCTTTTGGATTGTGAATGTTCTGAAGGAGCGCTTCAGTGAATTGACCAGTTTTGAATACTGAAACATCCTGTCGTCTTTGATGGAAAATTCTCCTAGAACTTGGCTTACCACCAGTTGGGAATCAGAGAAGACTTCGAGGTTCTGAGCCTCGCATTCCAGAGCAAGCTTCATCCCAAGGATAAGTGTCAAGACCCACACCAGCATAGCAAGATATTGTCCGCTTTGGGCCTGCGGCCAGCACGATTTTGTTCTTGGCTGGGCTTTTGCCCACCAAAAGGCCTCTTGCTAAGTAGTGTGCAGCCCCCCCTTAGGGTAGTGGGGCTGGTTGCAGGAAGCTAGCGTGAGAGAGTGGACAAGCTTGAGTGTATATGAACGTATATCTGTGAGTCAGGATAGGTAGAGAGAGAAAGAAGAGAGAGAGAGAGAGAGGCTGGTTGTGTGTGTGTTTCATATATGTATAGGTACGTTGAGTTGTTTGAGAGAGAACAGAAAAGAGAGGACCAAAGGGAGAAGCTGTGAGGAGTTTAGAAGACCTAAGAGTGAAGAATAGAGGTGAGAAGCCAAGAGGAGAGGGAAAAAATCAAAAAAAAGGTAAGCCTTACTTAGTTTCTATTTTAATCTTTAAAAGCATGATAGCTTGGTTTGATTTATAGGGTTCTGTAAAGAATGAAACCAGAAATCTAATGCAAAAAGGATCGGTTTAAGAGGTATGAAAACGAGACAAAAATGTCGAGTTGCAGGTTTATGGATAGGTCTCGGGTTTCATGAAAATCTAGGCTTAAAACTTGTTTTAAGTTTCTGAAAATGACCCTCTCAGGTGCAGAAACATATTAGAAGAATTGTAAGATCAAAATAGTTAAAAATGAAACTTGAAATCATGAAACCATAGTTAGCCGGAGCTACGGTCATACTCGGATTCGTGAGTGTTTGGTAAACTAAATCAAAAACTAAGGTTGGGGATGAAATCTACATGAAAAATGGAAGAGAATCACATTTTAAAAACATGAAAAACTCACCAGAACCCCGTTGGAGACCTACCGGGAAAATGGGGAAGAAGGTCATTGTGCGGTCGGGTCTCGGGTCCGGTTCGGGTTCGGGTCGGGCCAAGGCCAAGGCCGACCCACCCATGCCATGTGTCAGTTTGGTGTTTTAAATTAAAAAGGAATGGGGGCTGTTTGGCTACGGGTTTATAAAATTAAAAGGGGGATTAAATCAGGAACAGGGATATCCTATCCCTATTTTGGGTTAGCCATTGTTTGGTTAACTGAATTAGGGATAAGAAATTTTGGTAAATTACGAAATTACCCTTGTACCTTTTGGAAATTTACTTTGACCCAGAACTTTTAGAAATCCCACTTTGACCCCTAAACGTTTGAGAAATTATGAACTGACCCACCATAATAAAATATTAATTTAATTATTTAAATGTTACAAAATAATTCGGAGTCCAAATGAGACAAGTCATTAGTGTATTTTGACTATCTCGACCATTCTAAAACCAATGGTGAGGTCCATTTTAAGAGACGGGGTCCCAAAAAATAAAAGACCCGTAGTAACCTTTAAAATTACCAAAATGCCTGTCACGACCCGAAACCCACCCTATGCGGATCTCGTATCGTGGGGCCGACCCAATGGCCGTCCTTACTTTTTCCATTCTTTTACCAATGATAACAGTAAATAATATAAACATGACATTAAAGTGCGGAAGCTTTATTACATTTATTGTTCAAAGACTACACTTCAACTAACAATAAACTGATCCTAAACCACTCTTAGGTGGTGAGTACATGGGAGAGACTTCATTCATTACTACTATGCTCCTCAACTGTCTCCTTAAGCTCCTGATCTCCTACTGTGATTCTGTAACATTCTCACCTGAAAAATTTAGTAAGGGGTGAGCTACAAACTCAGTAAGTAGAAGCCTATCCCCAATACGGGTGGGGATGACATAAATGAATACAAGTCAAGGTAACATGATAGCCAGTCATGATAACGATTCCAGTCAACTGTAAAGTGCCACAATGGCCAATGAGTGACAAGGTACAATAACAGTCAAGAGTAACCAATGAATGACAACGTACAATAACCGTCAAGAGTAACAGTGTAGCATGAATATAGAATAGGCTCGATGAACACAATCAACATAAATACTGCCACAATGAAACGGTCACAGTCAAGTCCAATGAATCAAACCAATCAACATAGAACAATATCAATTAACATGGATGATGCCTTTACTCTGTTCAGGGTTTGGCAGACCCTCGGTCTTTTGGGGCCCGGCATACCCCCCATTAACATAAATGCATATAAAATGCCCATTTTCCTTAATGCGTAAAAACGCCATAATTGCCATATGTCCTTTTTGACCTGTAGGTCCCATAAATTGACCCGTAGGTCCCAGTCAATCAGATAGCATCAGATAGGTAATGTGACTGAGCACAAAACCCGGCACTTAACATAAATTAAGATTCTATAGTATTCCATATGAATGTACCAAAACATGGAACATCATAACATAACATACAGTAAATGGATATCAATGAAATGAATCAGTAATGCTACATCAACCAATAGGCATCCACCAAGTAGAGCAATATCCATGGTGGGAAAACAATGACAGTGAATACATATATGAGTACAAGATTGGCAGTAATGGAAAGAACGTGGCTTGGAAACCACGTATCAAAGATAGGAATCCACTTACCTCATCAACGTCTTAATATCCCGTGACTTTCTCCTTTCCTTTTGACTTGCCTATAAATCAATAAACACGTTTCAGCCTTCATATCATTTACCGAATTTATGCCTCGTTACTCTAAATACCTCCCTTACTAATTTATGTTTTACGATTTCCATTTTAAACTTAATTTACCCAAGGGCAACATGGTCATTTACGTGTCTCTACTTTTTGGGTTCTGTTTTCATAATTTGGACTCCACCGTTGAGTCCAGTAGGTTTGAATTAATAAAAATTCACTATTTACTTAACTAAATCGGAGTCCGTTTGACTCACCTTTGGACGTAGGGGCATTTTGGTCATTTTGGCATTCTACGGGTATTTTATTTTTTTCCCGGGACTCCGTCTCGTAAAATGGACCTCACCATTAAATTCAGAAGGTCCAAAATAGTAATTTTACACTATTCATGTGACTAACATGCATGTCGGGAATTAAATTAATAATTAACCAAAGTAATTAATTTAATTAATTAATTATATCTAATATATATATTATTTGGGCAGAAAGGATCACATGTGCCTTAGTGGCACAGTGATCTGTGCTCCCTGATAACCCATCAGATCCTGAGGTCGAGCCATGGGGCTGCAGTCTCTATAGTGTTATACGTATATATATATATTTTTTAAACTGCTTCAGTTTCAACACATCAACCCATTCAATTTTAAAAAAAATCAAGCAGCCCAATCCACATCACCAGCCCATCCCATTAAAACAGCCCCTGTCTTATAAAAATAACTGAAGCATAATGGCACACAGTAGCCCGTCCCATGGCTGTCACCCGCGTTTTTCCGGCGAGATGCCGGTCGTCTCCTCCGGCGACGGTGACTCGACGGCGGTCATTTCCTTCCGTTTTCTCGATGGGAATCAATTGGGAATTTTAAGGGGACTTCATATCCATTGCTAAAACTAGAAATGGTAAACGTTTAGGGTGCCAAAAATACCACGGCAGTGGCTGCGCCACTGTTGGGCGGTTTTCCGGCGACTCTTAAACTTTTCCGTTTGTGGCTTTTTACTTATGATTTGAACCCCATTTTGTTTCTATGTGTTGCTGCACCTATGGGAATCATTTCCCCATCATAAAACCCAATCTTCATTCCTAAAACCAAATTATCTGAAAACCTGAAAGTCATTTTTTCCTACTGTTTTCTTCCTCAATTGTTCTATTCTTTTTGCATAATGTCTCTAGTTCCAATGCTTTTGCAACCTCAATACAATGTCTACAATTCATGCTTCCAATAATAATAAATAAACAATTACAAGTCATGCTTCATGCTTCAAAAAAAAAAAAAACAGCTTAGTTACCTTTCCAACGTGTAGCTCCTTCCTGTGTTTTTGTTTTTTCCTCTCTTCTCTTCCACTGACCCTCTTTTGCTTCTTCCTTCCTTTTTCTTTCTTTCTTTCCTTGCTTCGTGTACCGCACCCCCTGCCGCTTGCGCTGCTTCTTTCTTCTCCGTTCCCTTTTTTTTTTTTTCTCTACGTTTTCTTTTTGTTTCCCGTTCTAACGCACATGCTTCCAATTTATATATATATAATCTGCTCTCTTAATTCTCTCTCTCTCTCTCTCTCCCCCTTTGACCTTTCGGTTGCTGCACCATAATCCTCTCCCATCCGTTTCCTTGTTTTCTTTTCTCTTTTTTTTTTTTCTTTTCCTGATTCCCTGAGCCTCATCTCCTTTTCTTTTGTTAAAACCCAAAACTCTTCTGTTACTGCTTCTAGTAATTGCCGCCCCCCTCTCTGTCGGTTACAATTTGTTTCTCCATTCCCTTAAATCACGCCCCCTTTATTGACTATTTTTATTTTATATTATATATATGTATATTATGTATATACCACGCACATAAATATATATATTTATATATATATCTATATATTCTTTTCTCTCTCATTCACTTTGATGGAAATTTCTTCCTTTTTTTAAAAAAAATTTAAATCCCCAAGATCCTTATCATATCTTATAGATACTTATCCAATTGATTATCTACTCATGCACATATACGATTTAATATGTATATATATATATATATTTGTGACACATACATAGGTACAAATATATATACTTATATAAATGGATTTTTATTTTGTTCTTATTTTATTCTTCAACTTTTATTTCCTTTTTATTTCATTTTATTTATTTTATATTTTTATCTAAATTTCGGTATCCGTTCATGGCTTGCTTGGGCATCGCTCGGGCATTATCCGTACCTCTGACACTATTGAGATTTCAGACCGTACATTTCATTTAATATTAAGACAGAAAGCCCTAACGGCTCGATTTACATGGCCCACTCAGTTGAAATTTGGGTCAGGGTATTACATTCTACCCCCCTTAAATTGAGTTTTGTCCCCAAAACTCAAATGTTCATAATCCATGAAACTTTGTCACCTCATCATGTCAGTTTCACCGTCATAGTTTCTTTTGCAACCTGTCTCTTGGACTTATCTCTAGTCTTCAAATACTACATTCTTAGGCAGAAAATTTTCTTTATATAGGGTTCACAGTTCTTTTGTACTCCTCCTTGTTTTATTTCAATAGTGCATTGGAAGTCAAGGGTTTGACATTTTAACTTCCTCGAGACTTTTAACTCATTGTCTCCAAATTTTAGTATTAACATCAAGGTTAGAGGTTTGTTACTTCCATTACTTATCCTGAGTCATCTTTTCAGTAACTTGACTACGTCCCTTGTTACCGGTATCTTGACTAGTTCCATGTCTAGTCGTTATATTCATCTCCTTGGTTACTAAGTCGTGATTACCTTACTGATCATTGTCTATCCACTTCCATTGACATCGTATGGAATATCATGTGCCAGGTAAAGGTATCTGGTACCTTGATCTTTTCTTTTCTATCTGTTTCTTTGGTAGTGGTCATAGGAAGTCAACGGTGCAACTAGACTATACCACTTCTATCGTTTAAAGTATTTTGAAGTTCTCATTCAAGTGCTTTAAGTTTTACTAAGGACAGAGTATCATGTTTTCCTTCATTTCCATGAGCATCTTTTGGTTCGTGTTGGGATGGTTTACTCGTATTCTCTTTGCATTACAATATTTATTCTCTGCCCAGTTGTCCTCAAATTTATTTGATTTTTTTTTTTTTTTTTTTTTTTTTTTTTTTTTTTTTTGTGATTCTCAATCACGTGTTCATTTCTTGAAAATTTATCAATCCTTTATTCATTTCATTGTTGGTATTATTCATTGGCATTCCTGCCTCTGTGTTCAGATTCTTGTGCATTTATCCTTTATGAATTAACTAGGTTGAGGAAATCAGTTCCTTCATAGATTAAAGTAGGTTACATATATTTAGAATAGTTTACTTCGAAAGCATTCTTAATGGTGTTATCATATTTGGTTTACTTTGAATTTTTCACATCCTCTGATCAAGTCAAATCTCAAAGTCTTATGACTTCTTAATTTATAATCATTATTTTGGTTTTACTTACCTTTGCTCATAACGGTTGTTCAACTGTCTCATTTCTTATCATCGTCATTATATTCGGTTTTCCATCATATGTTACATTTCTCTCCCCGGTCGTTATTCACTTCTTCTTTTTTCATTTTGTTCTTTCAAGAACTTATTCAACCGTAGAGGGAGTCCCTTGTACATTCTGTGACTTCATATCATATTTTAGGATTGTTCACATCATTTAATCGTCTAATCATTTTATCGTTACATTTGACATTCAAAGTTTATCACAACGATATCAATATTTTTTTTTTCATCATGGAAATTCCCTACTTCCTTTGTGTCACAATTCAGTTATTCCTACTTTCTACCTTGATCTTGATTGTTCTCGTAACCCAATTAATTAGGTATCGCTTTAGCACAGTCATTGTCCTCACTAGTTTTTATATGCATTACGTATGCCACAATTTTCATCTCTTTAATTGCTAGGTCACGTAAATCCTTAAAATCATTCAATGTCATCAATCATTTATCTTTTGAGTTAGATTCAGCTAGCTCAATGAAGTATAACCCACAATTAGGTCCTATTGTTACCTAGGTTAATAAGATCCATTGAATTTTCCCAACTATCATTTATCACGTGTCAATCTCCTTTTAGGACCATCACAGTTCATAAATGTTCACTTGATAATCTCATTTAATCAGTCTCTGTCTACCAATAATGCATTTGTCTTTACCCTATATGACTCACTCAAGAATCCTCTTAATTCTGACCTATCGTTAGTCCATCTAGAGTCTTAACGCCTCATGTTACCATTCAGTAAGTCTTCCTCAGACCATCTCTTACATAGACTTCTTGTTAAATTCCTCGACTTTCCAAGATTTCACAATCCCAACTCTATGTCACCTTATATCTTTTAAAAGAGCATTTGCTGTTGCCCTTGTTAAAATGCTAGTTTCCCCCAATTCATAGATCAATTCCAATGTAATGACTTAAGAGTCATCCACCTCAACACTGGTATTATTCTTCCTAAGAATCCTCAACCTTTGTCCTCAAGCATACTACTTCCTCCCAAAAGTTACTTTTCATTTAATCATTTCAATCATCCAAGAAACATCAAGGTCAGTCGTAGCATAGTCTTTTCCAAAGACTATTAACCTTAGTATTTAAACAAGCTATCTTCCTCCAAAATTCACCGATCATTTAACTATTTAAATCATCAGATTCTTAGTTTCTTTAAAAGTATCAAATCGGTTAATAACCATGTACTTATGATCTGTATCTCATATGCCTTATATATATATATATCATTCAATAATGATTTCCTCGTAATTCCTCAAAATCATGTATCATCTCAATTTCATGGTTTCTCTATATGATTACTACCAGTTCTGTCTTTGCAATAATTTGAATTACATTGATCTCTAACAGTTATTCAGAATCTTCTATCATTTACCTTCATCTAACTTGGTAGAGTATTGACTAAAATTGTATCACACCTAATCTTAGATTACAAGATTCATGGATCTCTCCCGAATATTCATTCATCATGTGTCGGCCTCTTTCCAAAATCATCACAGTTCATAAGATCAATTCTGGCAATCTAGCTCCTTTAGTACTTGTCTTCACCTCTCTACTCATCTTCACCCTATTAGTGTCTACCTATGACTTACTCAAGAATTTTCATATTTTTGGTCCTCCTAAAATTATCCATTCAGTTTCCTACAAGCTATCTCTCATTCAAGCCTCGGTTATCTATCCATAACATTTATAGAAATCTCTTCAAATATTTTCAATGTCATTCCTTGAGAATCCTCCTCGTTTTTCTTTTAAACATATTTCTATTTCCTTAAAGGTTATTAATTACCAATCATCTCAATTGTTCAAGGATCACCGATAACATATAGTCTTTTCCCCGATATATATAGTATTCACTAATAATAAGCTCTCAATGGTATTGGAGACAGTTAACAAGTAGCCTAGAAGTTCTGTTTCCAAGTTCAACCTAACAGTAAATGCGGAATTATAAATCAAGTCTCTAGACAATATATGAGCAGGTTGTAAGTAATTGAAAAATACCTACGGATACTAGTACAGTAGCCCAATCATCTTTTGGTGTTAACCTTTCCTATAAAGAATAATCAGTCAATGTATATGTAAAATAATTATCAGTGTTCGCATAAAAGTCTAGCCTAGTAATGTCAGTATTACCTATCGACTAACTCTTAGACTTTAACAATTCCAGTACTCTAATCCTGTCTCCCATGACTCACTAGAACCTAAGACTTTGCTCTGATACCAAGCCGTCACGACCCGAAACCCACCCTATGCGGATCTCGTATCGTGGGGCCGACCCAATGGCCGTCCCTACTTTTTCCATTCTTTTACCAATGATAACAGTAAATAATATAAACATGACATTAAAGTGCGGAAGCTTTATTACATTTATTGTTCAAAGACTACACTTCAACTAACAATAAACTGATCCTAAACCACTCTTAGGTGGTGAGTACATGGGAGAGACTTCATTCATTACTACTATGCTCCTCAACTGTCTCCTTAAGCTCCTGATCTCTTACTGTGATTCTGTAACATTCTCACCTGAAAAATTTAGTAAGGGGTGAGCTACAAACTCAGTAAGTAGAAGCCTATCCCCAATACGGGTGGGGATGACATAAATGAATACAAGTCAAGGTAACATGATAGCCAGTCATGATAACGATTCCAGTCAACTGTAAAGTGCCACAATGGCCAATGAGTGACAAGGTACAATAACAGTCAAGAGTAACCAATGAATGACAACGTACAATAACCGTCAAGAGTAACAGTGTAGCATGAATATAGAATAGGCTCGATGAACACAATCAACATAAATACTGCCACAATGAAACGGTCACAGTCAAGTCCAATGAATCAAACCAATCAACATAGAACAATATCAATTAACATGGATGATGCCTTTACTCTGTTCAGGGTTTGGCAGACCCTCGGTCTTTTGGGGCCCGGCATACCCCCCATTAACATAAATGCATATAAAATGCCCATTTTCCTTAATGCGTAAAAACGCCATAATTGCCATATGTCCTTTTTGACCTGTAGGTCCCATAAATTGACCCGTAGGTCCCAGTCAATCAGATAGCATCAGATAGGTAATGTGACTGAGCACAAAACCCGGCACTTAACATAAATTAAGATTCTATAGTATTCCATATGAATGTACCAAAACATGGAACATCATAACATAACATACAGTAAATGGATATCAATGAAATGAATCAGTAATGCTACATCAACCAATAGGCATCCACCAAGTAGAGCAATATCCATGGTGGGAAAACAATGACAGTGAATACATATATGAGTACAAGATTGGCAGTAATGGAAAGAACGTGGCTTGGAAACCACGTATCAAAGATAGGAATCCACTTACCTCATCAACGTCTTAATATCCCGTGACTTTCTCCTTTCCTTTTGACTTGCCTATAAATCAATAAACACGTTTCAGCCTTCATATCATTTACCGAATTTATGCCTCGTTACTCTAAATACCTCCCTTACTAATTTATGTTTTACGATTTCCATTTTAAACTTAATTTACCCAAGGGCAACATGGTCATTTACGTGTCTCTACTTTTTGGGTTCTGTTTTCATAATTTGGACTCCACCGTTGAGTCCAGTAGGTTTGAATTAATAAAAATTCACTATTTACTTAACTAAATCGGAGTCCGTTTGACTCACCTTTGGACGTAGGGGCATTTTGGTCATTTTGGCATTCTACGGGTATTTTATTTTTTTCCCGGGACTCCGTCTCGTAAAATGGACCTCACCATTAAATTCAGAAGGTCCAAAATAGTAATTTTACACTATTCATGTGACTAACATGCATGTCGGGAATTAAATTAATAATTAACCAAAGTAATTAATTTAATTAATTAATTATATCTAATATATATATTATTTGGGCAGAAAGGATCACATGTGCCTTAGTGGCATAGTGGTCTGTGCTCCCTGATAACCCATCAGATCCTGAGGTCGAGCCATGGGGCTGCAGTCTCTATAGTGTTATACGTATATATATATATTTTTTAAACTGCTTCAGTTTCAACACATCAACCCATTCAATTTTAAAAAAAATCAAGCAGCCCAATCCACATCACCAGCCCATCCCATTAAAACAGCCCCTGTCTTATAAAAATAACTGAAGCATAATGGCACACAGTAGCCCGTCCCATGGCTGTCACCCGCGTTTTTCCGACGAGATGCCGGTCGTCTCCTCCGGCGACGGTGACTCGACGGCGGTCATTTCCTTCCGTTTTCTCGATGGGAATCAATTGGGAATTTTAAGGGGACTTCATATCCATTGCTAAAACTAGAAATGGTAAACGTTTAGGGTGCCAAAAATACCACGGCAGTGGCTGCGCCACTGTTGGGCGGTTTTCCGGCGACTCTTAAACTTTTCCGTTTGTGGCTTTTTACTTATGATTTGAACCCCATTTTGTTTCTATGTGTTGCTGCACCTATGGGAATCATTTCCCCATCATAAAACCCAATCTTCATTCCTAAAACCAAATTATCTGAAAACCTGAAAGTCATTTTTTCCTACTGTTTTCTTCCTCAATTGTTCTATTCTTTTTGCATAATGTCTCTAGTTCCAATGCTTTTGCAACCTCAATACAATGTCTACAATTCATGCTTCCAATAATAATAAATAAACAATTACAAGTCATGCTTCATGCTTCAAAAAAAAAAAAAACAGCTTAGTTACCTTTCCAACGTGTAGCTCCTTCCTGTGTTTTTGTTTTTTCCTCTCTTCTCTTCCACTGACCCTCTTTTGCTTCTTCCTTCCTTTTTCTTTCTTTCTTTCCTTGCTTCGTGTACCGCACCCCCTGCCGCTTGCGCTGCTTCTTTCTTCTCCGTTCCCTTTTTTTTTTTTTTCTCTACGTTTTCTTTTTGTTTCCCGTTCTAACGCACATGCTTCCAATTTATATATATATAATCTGCTTTCTTAATTCTCTCTCTCTCTCTCTCTCCCCCTTTGACCTTTCGGTTGCTGCACCATAATCCTCTCCCATCCGTTTCCTTGTTTTCTTTTCTCTTTTTTTTTTTTCTTTTCCTGATTCCCTCAGCCTCATCTCCTTTTCTTTTGTTAAAACCCAAAACTCTTCTGTTACTGCTTCTAGTAATTGCCGCCCCCCTCTCTGTCGGTTACAATTTGTTTCTCCATTCCCTTAAATCACGCCCCCTTTATTGACTATTTTTATTTTATATTATATATATGTATATTATGTATATACCACGCACATAAATATATATATTTATATATATATATCTATATATTCTTTTCTCTCTCATTCACTTTGATGGAAATTTCTTCCTTTTTTTAAAAAAAATTTAAATCCCCAAGATCCTTATCATATCTTATAGATACTTATCCAATTGATTATCTACTCATGCACATATACGATTTAATATGTATATATATATATATATATTTGTGACACATACATGGGTACAAATATATATACTTATATAAATGGATTTTTATTTTGTTCTTATTTTATTCTTCAACTTTTATTTCCTTTTTATTTCATTTTATTTATTTTATATTTTTATCTAAATTTCGGTATCCGTTCATGGCTTGCTTGGGCATCGCTCGGGCATTATCCGTACCTCTGACACTATTGAGATTTCAGACCGTACATTTCATTTAATATTAAGACAGAAAGCCCTAACGGCTCGATTTACATGGCCCACTCAGTTGAAATTTGGGTCAGGGTATTACAATGCCCCTGAATTGAAACACAGTCAAACGAATTCCGAATTAAGTAAACAAATAGTGAAACGTTATTATTTCGAGCATTCTGAATTCAACCGTGGAGTTTGATTTGTGAAAAGAGGTCTCGGGATGTAAGGACCGTAAAAAGTGTAAAATGACTGTTTTGCCCTTTTGAGCTCGGATGTCCAAATTGAATTCCACGAAAGCCTAAACCTATTTTATTCGATGTTCCGAACTCAACAGTAGAGTTTAATTTGGCAAAATAGAAACTCATAAAATAAAGACATAAAATTTGTTGAATAGCATAATTCAAGTAGCAATTGAACTAAGTTGTGTTTCATGATTTTAGGAACACGGAAAGGTAAGGAGAAGGTGATCTGACCTTCTGTATTTTCACTGTAGTTCTGCTACACTACGAGTACGTCTCCCTGAGTTGAAACTAACCCATCAGGTATGGTGTATTGTGCTAAGTAAGGAATAGAATTAAGTTTAGGAATGATTTGCATGTTGATAGATTGAATCATATATTTACGTGTTTAATGTCAGAAAATCATATAAGGAATGTTGTTTTAAAAAGAAATCTTGAGTTGATTGTTTACGTTGCTTAGGTGCTTCTTGCTGCTCTACGGAGATATGATTTGTTCTATGTGTTGGGTTGTACGTGATCTATATTTTTGGAGAGTTGTTAAGATTGTGAATACATGGCTTGAGTATGTATTTCCGTTGATCATGTATTACATACATTCATGTGGAAGATGTTCTGTTATTCAGATGTTGTGATTGCTTTAAGTGGAATACATTGTTTAAAGGCATGCTCTATGTGTTGTTAAATTGCTTATCTGAGATTGTATTATTGCATGATGGAATTAAGGCATATTGGCATAGTGTGATGCATTGAAAGCATAGTATGGATTGAGCATGTGGTGCTAAACATGGTACTCAGCTTTCATCAGATGTGTTCTGAAAACGAGACATGGTACTCAGCTTCCATCAGATGTGTTCTAAAAATGAGACATGGTACTCAGCTTCCATCAGATGTGTTCCAAAAATGAGACATGGACATGATATTGCATTTGGTACCCGAACCAACGGAAGCAATCCGTGAAGGGACATTATATTACATTACATCGTATTACATTACATGAGTTGACATGGACATGGCATAGAGTTGACATGGACATGGCATAGAGTTGACATGGTTGTGGCATAGGGTTGGCATGGTTGTGGCATTGAGTTGTGTGGGGGTTTCATGGGCATTGTTACTACATTGCATGGATAACTTGGATGTTATGTGGATTTTTGCTATTACATGGTATGGATGATTTGGAAGGCATGTGGATTATTGTTATCATATTGCATGGACGATTTAGAATGCATGTAGAGATAAATGTACACTTGCACATGCCACGTCTTAAATTATATTAATGAGTTGGATGACATGTAGATTGTTACTAGCACGTTGCATGGATGATATTGAATGACATGTAGAAATAACTGTACACTTGCACATGCCATGCCCTTAATTTTGTTCCTTGCATTAGCATTATATCATACCAGTAGTTGAGTTGACCAATATGTGGGATAACTCCCCACAGATGACATTCCCGGCACTCGAGACTTAAGGAAGTCTTGCAGAGTGGAGGAGACAGGAGCTTAGAATGATCTTGGTCCTTGGGAGCACATTTCGAGATGTATTGATATTGTATAAGGGCTTAAGCTCGAATGACATGTTGAATGTTTTTATTGATCGTACTTTACATGGATGTACATTGAAGGAAATGAATGTAAGTTTGGACTTGAATCTGTTAGAGCCACCTTTCCCTGCACCAATGCAACTTTGCATTAAATGCAAAGTTGACATTTGGTAATTTATATATGTTTATATATTACATCTCTCATGCACACACATCAGGCCACGCACAGCCACCCATATACCTGTATTTAGCCACCTCTACATATATATATATGTATATATTCACATACACCCATGCATACACATAGCATGCATACATACTTACCCAATATACAATTAAAAAAAAATAAAAAATTTCATGCACCCATGCCCCATTGAATTAAATAACAATAATAATAAATACTAATAACAATAATAACCAACAAAGTTATTTTTTTAAAAAAATTTTGAGGTTATTACAATGATACTATATCTTGATCATGAGTTCTTGTACATTTGTGCAAAGGACCATTCTGTACACTTATACGTAGGGCCAAGAGGGGCCAGATGTTATTGTTCTTGGCAGCCTAGTAACAGAGCCATAAAAAGCTATAGTTATATTATGTTTTCTTGAACCAGTTATGATCCACATTCTGTTCTGTGGAGAATAACAAGATCTTTGATATTTTATTAGTGCTGAATTTGTGCTCAGTCACAAACTCCATCTAGGTGCATAGTATGACTCGAGTAAGTGGTCACATCCTGAGTACGGGGACTAGTTTTCCATCATGGCTATGTCAAGGCATAGTGCATGACAACAGTCCTGAAGGACGCAGTTTATATTATTGAGCTCAGTGGCTTATGCACACAAGGGCTTGCCGGGCCCCGTAGTTGATTACATCCACCAGTTTTGACATCACTATCTATTTATTGAGATTCATAGTTTGATTATGTTCTTGTATGAATGATCAAGCAGCTGTACAACTTTATTTGTGTACTTACTATGATCCTGTATTGACAACTTTTGTCTGTAGTATATGATGTTGTCATTCAGATTAGATGTTCTTTAATTTTATCTGTATTCCTATTCATTTGATTCAGACTAAATGTTCTTTGATTATCATCTGTGTTCCTGATCATTTGATATTCATTGACGAGCTATGATTGTTGTTATGATATTGACTGGCTATCATATCCTTGTTATTGGATTATTCAGTTTCTTTCCAGATCTTATACACATGGAAAAGTAGAGGACTTACTTACTAGCTTAGTTTAGCTCATTTTGATTTATTTTAAAATATTTCAAGAACAGATGATGAGAGCAGACGATAGAGCCTACTAGCTAGACATGGACAATTTTGGATTATATGGTTGATTTCAAGGACTGATACGGAAGACAGACCGTAGGAGGCGGCGATTATAGGTTAGATATTTTTTTGGCAAGTAATGGTAATAGTAGTACAGTCTTGTAGCATTCCCGTGTATTCACGTCCTAGGGACGAGATATTGTATTAGAAATTTTACAGGCGGTATTTTGTATTAGCAGAATGATACGTACATGTAACCTTTTTTCTTTATTGTTTTCCACTATGTTTATATATGATAATGTATGTGGTTACATATTAGTTGCACTGATGATAGTGTAACAGGATGATCAGGTTCGGTTCGACCAAAAAGGCCGGGTCGTATGGTTGCGATCTACTAATTCGCAGAGGGTGGGTTGCGGGTCGTGACACTAAAGGTTCAAGAAGATATAATAGAAGCATTTCTAAAACATGTTTTTTTCAATAACACAATTCGAATATCAAGTCACAAGAAGATAATGAAGAGTTGTTCACAAAACGTATAATAGCATTTGCATTTCTTAAAACATGGTTTAGATAATTAATTGCAGAATGAATAACATAATAACGAATAACAAATATACTCGAGAAGGTACTTCTGAAATCTGATTTTGAATAGCCGATAACACGAGACAGATGACATACATATATTACACACATCAAAGATTTACATATTGAGTCGGAGCACTACGTGGGTAAGTTTCATCAAAAGTCGGAGTGCCACGTAGGTAAATCTCATACATGAATTCCACAACGAGTCAAAACACCATGTGGGTAAGTCTCATCAAGAGTTAGAGTGCCGCATGGGTAAACCTCGCGTAGACACAAATATTGAGTTTGAGCACCATGTGGGTAAGTCTCATCAAGAGTCAAAACGCCACATGGGTAAGCCTTGTATAGACACAAGAATCGAATTACACATTGAGTCAAAGCACCATGTGGGTAGGTCTCATTACAGGAGTCAAAGTGCCATATGGATAGGTCTCACATAGACACATGATCAGATCAAAACATGTATGATTTAGTTTGCATAGTCGAAACTAGATCATGCAAATTATTTTTCTCATTAAAGGGGTGCCAAGGTTTACAGACATTTTTAAAATCAGAACACATGAATGTCATTTCAAAATATAGTCATGAAGATCATAGTTCTTGAATATTTCACAAAGTGCAGATAGACATTTGAGCAGATATAGAAATTCATAAGATAGACATTTGAACAGGATATAAAACACTTAGGCATTTTTCAAATAGGAGATAAAACATCTCTGATCTAGGGTACAGGATTACTCACAAAATATATCGAGTATTTTTCAGACAAAAGGTAAAATACCACTGATTCAAGATGCGAGATTACTCACAAAATAATTTAGCATTTTGAGCAGCAGATAAAACACTTAGGCATTTTTCAAATAGGAGATAAAATACCACTGATTCAAGATGTCAGATTACTCACTTTAAATTTTTAGTCCATTTCCTTAATCTCCTTTCCTTTGTCTTTAGTTCCTAGATCATAAGTCAAATGTACATAACTACGTATTAGAACATAACTGAGGCATTACTATTGGTCACTTATTATTCTGGTAACTAAATTTTCCTGAACGAATTTTATTTGTTGGTCTAGTAGCCTTAAACTTTAAGTTAGGTTGCACCCTTTTTTCTAAATTCATTTTATAGCTAAATTAATGCTCGGGACATAATGGGTATTACCTCATTTTTTGTTCCATATTTTTCAGAATTTATTTTGGCTTAACAGATCTCACCATTGAGTCCGGAACGTCCAAAATAGTCAAGATAGACTACTTTTTTATATTTAATTGGCTTCGACCATCATTAAAGGTAAGATGATAATTTTTATATTTTACGTGTCTTAATTTTTGGGATTTAATTTCACAAATCAGACTCTACCGTTGAGTCTGGAATGCCTAAAAATATTGGGTTACACTAACCTTTTATTTTATTTGGGTCATAAAAACATTTTATCAAAATTAAAATAATTTAATTATTTCATTTAATATTATATATATTCAGTTAATTTTATAACACAAGTGTGACGTTGACACAGTGGCCACGTGCTTGGGGTTAAGTCTCTCTCTCGCGCATAACATCGAGGGTTCGAAACTTGGGGAGCTGCGGCTCCCCTTTTATTTTCTAATTTTTCAATTGCCAAATAGCGAACAAGGAATTAAATATGGATAGGATATCCCAGGTTTGAATAAGAGTATTAAATCAGAGTTTTTCCCTGTTGCCAAACACCTTAAATCTAATTTAAGTTAAAACCCAAAACAACATAGTTTTGATTACTCATTTTTTATGCTTCAGCGGGTTCCGACCCGAATCCAAAATTTGACCCAATTGACCCAACCTGACACTAATCTTCTTCCCCAAGTCTCCGGTGAGGGCTCTAGTGGTCTTCTTCGGCACCAACGATTACTTTTCGATGCAAAATCAGCAGGGTTCAAATCTATTTTTGAGAGTATTTCATATATGGTATCGGTGTTTCAGTTTGGTGGGTTTACAACCTCGAAATAAAAGATTTCAGTGAGTTTCCAGCGAGACCCATTTTTTTGGCAAGGCTTTATTTCTCTATTTCGTGGAGTTACAGTTACTCATTTGACCTATTTTTTCTTCCTATAGGTTTTTGGAAGCTGGGGGGTTGCTTTCCTGTTTATAAAACCAATTAAAATGACCTCAATTACAAGTTTTCAATTTTTCTTCCCCCAACTGTAACTTACCATTTCTCAATGGTTTCTCAACCATCTTTGGTGATTTAAATTTCAAAATGCTCCCCTTTTTATGCTCTTCTTGGCCATGCAAGTTATTTTAAGCTTTACTCAAGTTAGGTAAAAAACTGAATCTCCCTAGTTTCAAGTTCTAGGGTTTTTAGGGTTTTCTTAGCTTAAATTGTTCCCTTTCTTCTCCATTTTCATTCACTTTCATTTTTAAACACATGCATGTATATTTCATAGTTCATAAGGCTTTAAAACAGTACCTTCATGCTAGTTAATTCTAGAGAGAGAAAATCAAGTTTTTGTGGTACCTGTCTAATGGTAGTGTTCTCTCTTTTTCCTAGGTTTGATTCTGAATCTTCATTCAGCTTAAAACCTACATGCACAGAGCTTGGTTCTTCCTTCTTACTCCCTTTCTTCTTCTTCTTCTTCTTCTCTTTCCCTCTCTCTCTAACCGCAAATACACACACACACACACACACACACTTCTGATTTCTTTTCCACACGCATAGCGCGCACACACACATATATACATACACACACTCACATATATATATATATATATGTCACATCCCGAACCCCACCCTACACGGATGTCGAGGACGTGATGCCAGTCAGTCGCCAAGCGACCAACCGAAGGCAATTTCTGAACTTTTCAGTGAATTGCACTCCGACTGTAGGGTCAGATGCAGCGGAATTTAAAACTTTTTTTTTTGTCCAGGGAGTGCAACTCATGTATCCACCGTAGGATATGTATCACACAGAGCAAGTCTAAAATCCAACAGCTAACAATTCTAACCTCAGAGCATATCTATAATCTGACATATAACAACAGAGCAGAACTATAATATCTAGAGTACCATCTAAATCCATGAGCCATACTATATTCAGTACATATCAGTCAAGTCAGTCATAGTACATCACTCACCTGATTAAACAGATTCAATCCTCAGTAATCCAGTTTTCACAAATCAGTGCCATTAGATCCAACATATATCATTCTTGAAAAATGTTAGGGAATGGGGTGAGCTTCAAAAAGCCCAATGAGTAACACAGGTTCCCTGTCAAGGGTTTCAAAACCATTTCTTGTTTACAAAGCACAAGGGTAGTTCAGTTGTTTCTGAAATAGCAGTTTTATAAATCCACTTTAAATGCAGTTTCAGTAGAATAAAACAGGGCTGAACTAAACAGAATAACAAATCAAAACAGACGGAACAGTGCATGATGCCAATATCAATGAGAGTATAGGCAATTAATTCAAATATCAGAACAGATCAGTACTGGGCGGAACATAACAGGGCATAACAATAATATATCAGTTAGGCGCGTAATCAAGCCTACTTATGCCAGACCGCTCATAATCAGAATGGTACCCAGAGTCAGACACATCATAGCAGAACAAAATCAGATAGACCATAAAACGGAACAAGACAGACCGAACAAAATAATAGTAGGACGGGACAAAATCATGCCGCGTACAATACAGTATAAAAGTTTGCATTTAAAAACATGCTTCAGACAGTTTAACTTTTAAAACCGTACAGTGCATCAAAATACAGTATCTATGCAGTAACTTATAAACCAAGTCGAGAATTCGGACAGATCATAACGGAACTGGACCATATATCAATCAAGACAGACAGATGATTAACGGACGATACATAACGGGATCAGACGGGACAAAACACTAGTTCAAGTCACAGGCATAATCCAAGGACAGAGGCATAACAGGACGGATCATAACGGAACAAAGCAGAGCAATACATCAATCAGAACAAGACATATCGAAGCTGAACATGGCGGATCAAAACGGTACGATATCAATCAGGACAAGTCATATCGGAACTGAACATGACGGAACAAAACGAAACAATATCAATCAGGACAAGTCATATCGGAACTGAACATGACGGAACAAAACGAAACAATATCGATCAGGACAAGTCATATCGAAACTGAATATGACAGAACAAAATGAAACAATATCAATCAGGACAAGTCATATCGAAACTGAACATGACGGAACAAAACGAAACAATATCGATCAGGACAAGTCATATCGAAACTGAATATGACGGAACAAAACGAAACAATATCGATCAGGACAAGTCATATCGAAACTGAATATGACGGAAACAAACGAAACAATATCAATCAGGACAAGTCATATCGAAACTGAATATGACGGAAACAAACGAAATAATATCAATCAGGACAAGTCATACCGAAACTGAACATGACGGAACAAAATGAAACAATACATCAATCAGGACAAGTCATATCGGAACTGAATATGACGGAAACAAACGAAATAATATCAATCAGATTAAGACATATCGAAACTGAACATGTCGGAACAAAACGGAACAATACATCTATCAGAACAAGACATATCGGAACTGAACATGTCGGAACAAAACGGAACAATACATCTATCAGAACAAGACATATCGGAACTGAACATGTCGGAACAAAACGGAACAATACATCTATCAGAACAAGACATATTGGAACTGAACATGTCGGAACAAAACGGAACAATACATCTATCAGAACAAGACATATCGGAACTGAACAGGACGGAACAAACTGGTACAATATCAATCAGGACAAGGCATATGCTACTTTAAATATATGTTTTTCTTTTAAGCAGTATAACGTTCAAAACAGTACAGTGCTTCAAAATACAGTATCTAGACAGAACTTATACACTAATTCAGGAGTCAGGTTTACTCGCAAGACGCAACAGTACAGAATAAAACCAGGACAGACCATACAATAGAACAGGACAGATCCGGGCTGAACAGGAGAGCAGGACAGTACAAAATCATGTTACGTGTAATGCAGTATAAAAAGTATGCATTCGGACAGTACAGTATACAAAACAGTACAGTAAAACAAAATACAGTAACTAGACGGTGTACTTATACACCAAGTCAGAAGTTCCAGGTTACTCACAAACTGTTACGGTTATCTCCTTGCGCAAACAATCCGATAACCTCCAGATACATCAGGCATCTCCACGTATATCCTGAACAATAATCATCAATCATATACAGATCAGAACTCATCCATTCAGGTCTCATTTGTCATCTTAGGTATCTATCGGTTTACCTAAGATAGCCTAGTAGCCGATCGCCCTCTCATCGGGTTTCATCCGGGGCTATTTTATTCTTAAATTAGGCTCAGTAGTCATCAGGATTATAACCCAAGTCATTTAGATTTCAATCGTTATCAGTCAGTTACTTCTTCAGCCTTAGGGGCAACACGGTCATTTTATCATTCTTGTCCCGGGCCCTGTCAAGGCCCTCCGAATAGTCTTTATATCTTAAATATAAAGTTCTACGTCTTTTAGACTCCAATCGGTATCAGTTAGGTTCTTATTTTAACCATAGGGGCAAAATGGTAATTTTGTTATTCTTGCCCCGGACCCAATCGTGGTTCTCAGAATATCCCATATATCGTATACATGAAGTTCTAAGTCTTTTAGACTCTAATCGGTATCAGTTGGGTACTTATTTAGTCTTAGGGGCAAAATGGTAATTTTGTCATTTTTGCCCCGGACCCTATCATGGTCCTCAGAACGTCCCATATATCTCATGTATAAATTTGTAAGTCCCTTGGACTTCATTTGGTATCTGTTTTAGATCGTCGGGACACATCGGTCATTTCTCGTTTTACGCGTTAACTGTTCCGGAGTCTTACTTAGCCCTTCAGTGTTCATAATTATCCCTATGATAATTTATCAGATCAGTTTGACCTTTATTTGACCTCTACTTGCACTTACTGTGCTCAGGGGTATTTTGGTCATTTTACGTTTTGTAAGATTCTGACTCCGAATCATTATTTAATCATGTTTACAGTCTCACCAGTATCTGGGCTCTATCGCTATCAATTTCGTCCCAATCGGACTTCATTTGGGCTTCGTACAGTATCAGGGGTAATTTGGTAATTTCACGTGTCATATTTTTCGGCATGTCAGTTCATAAAACGGACCTCACCATTGGGTCCAGAGTGTCCGACATAATTAAGTTGGACTATCTGTTATGTTTAATTGACCCTAGGAATTATTAGGGGCAGTACGGTCATTTACACTTTATGTGTCTGTATTTTTTGGGACTTCGGTTTGTTAAACGGACCTCACCGTTGAGTTCGGAATGCCCGACATAGTCAAAATAGGCTGTCTTTTATTTTTAGTTGGGTTCGGGTACCATCAGGGGCAGTACAGTAATTTACACCTACGTGTCTGTATTTTTCAGTACACAATTTCCCAATTTGGACTGTACCATTGAGTCCAAAATACTTGAAATAGTGAAAATACACTATTTATTTGCTTTATTTGGACTCCGTTTGACATGATTAATGTCCAGGGGTAAAATCGTAATTTTACCTAATTAATAAAATAATAAAATAATTATTTTATTATTTAATTAATTTGGCAAGGGCTTAAATGTATAATTTTCCCAAAATCTGGGCCCCTGTGCAATATTCAGAACTTTTGGGGCAGATCCGTAATTTTCAGAAAGTTTCAGGGTCAAAATATAATTTCATTAAATTAGGGTTCAAACCCTTTGGTTTTTGGGTTCAAAATTGAACCAGTCCAAAACCTCCAAAAACCGACCGGTTCAGTTAGGCCAGAGAACCGGAATTACATGTCCCCTCTATCCCCAAATTGGTCCTTATCCGTATACAGGTTTAGCCCCAAATCAAATTTCAATTTGATATCACCGTAACCAAACAGGTAGAATTTGATTTAAAACAAATCAGGTAAGCCAAACGGTGCCGTTCCATTAAAACGGTGGCACGTTCGTGGACAGACACGTGTCCGAGTCGGTTCAGTGGGTTTAGGCGTGTTGGACGAGTCGACTCGGTCGACTCGTCGTCTTCTTCACCAACCAGTGTATTGTTGCCCTAATTCCCAGTTCCGGTTTCCTCCATTTTCGTGGAGTTTCAGGTAGGGTTTTCAACTGCTTTCGGTTCCAATCAGTCCCTGGGTGTCATGCCATCATTTTGGCATCGGTTTGGTGCCTCGAATCTACGGTTGAAGCTCTATTTAATCGATCATCATGGGGGGTTTCAGTTCGGCCGTATGGCCTTATTCCTCAACCAAATCGCACACGGTTTGGTTCGTTGTGACCGTGTGTTCATGGGGATCAATATCCCATTTATAAATTTCAGTTTTAGGGCCTATTCCAGATTTTGGATTCCATGGCCGAGACCTATAGGTTCGGTTTTGAGGGTCTAAACTCAGGCAATGGGGTCACGGGTCAGTGGTTTTTGAACCCCCTCAGTGTCTAGATCACTTATAAACCATCAAAACTTGGTTTTATGGAGGTCGAATCAGACCTGCAATTCTTGGTCCATCCATGGTGGACTTAGGTACGGTCAGTGGGTTTCCAAGCCCTGTTGGCCTACTAAATTGACCCTGATGTTTCTAGTGTCAAGAGGGTTTCGTGCATGCATTTTAAAGGATTGAAAACCATCAAAAATAGCAACAAGTTTTAAACAGAAAATTTAGCAAATTTGAGGTGTTACCTCTTGGTTCGGGCCACTGCTCCTACACGGCTCAGTCCAGATTTTTGGCACCTCAGGTGTGCCTCAGTCAGTCTTGCCTCAGTTCCCCTCCTCTTGATGCATCTCCCATGGACATGCATATACACCATGTTTCACACACACGGCTTCTCACAAATGGCTTGGAATCTCTCTCTATAACCCAATCTCTCTCTATAAAATCAGCATTACAGTCTCTCTACAGTTCTGATTTTTTCCCTCCATGCATATATGGAGATTGTGTAAATGCAAATCTGATTTTTCTTGTTCAATACATCTCCCAACCTCATGATTAATTTGCATGTATTTTGGTTGGAGGAGAGGTCATCATGTGGTGTATAGGCATGATGATCTAGGGTGCATAGGCATGATGGCCTAGGGGCATAGGGTGATGCATGGATGAGGTGTTGCATGCTTGTCCATTGGCCACTTTGGGGAAAGGCCAAATCAGATTTACACTTATATACATATCTTTGTACATATATACACAAAAGTGTTCCTAGCCTAGGTGGTAATTTTTTGGTAAACTAAATTTTGCCTAGTTTGGTCAAGGGATCAAATCCCCTTGGCCACATTTTTGGTCTTTTTCCCTATTTCGGGCTTAGGCCCTGTTTGGCTGCGCATTAATTCGATTTCAATGTTTCTTCCATAACTTTCATTCCGTAACTCCTTTTTCGATGCGGTTTCTTCCGAGGGTTCCATATTTCAGTATTCTTCAGTGTCAGAGGTTCCGTGTCATTTATTAATCATTCGGAATTTCCCGGGTTAGCTAATTCGGGTTTCGTTAGTATTAAAACGGCGTTATTTCACCGAATTAATCAGTAATTTGAGTTCAGGTAAAGTACCCTTCCCTCCAGACATTTTCTTTATTTAATCGGTCTATGGCGACCGTCGGGATTATGATTAATTCCCTAAATCATTCTGTAAGTCGGTATTAATTAATAGTTATTAATTAATTATTAATTTCACGGAATCGGGGTGTTACATATATATATGTTTAGATGATGTGTTGCATAAAGTTTGATTGGGTGTGAGGGTGGTGTAATGGAATTTTATATAGTATATATATATATATATATATATATTATGAGATATATTACACAAAAGTGTTGTAGCCTAGTTGTCTCATTTTTTTGGCATAGGTTTCTTCCTTCTTTATTTGTCTTGGTTCAAGACCTTGAGCCAACACTTTTAGCTTATTTTCCATCTTTTTCCTTCTTATGCCTTGTTTGGCCTTTTGTATTTTATCCCATTTTTTTTATTGCATTCTTTTTATTTTTCTTCTCATGTACTTGTATTTTTATTTACTTCCTTCACGTGTTGATTTCATAAATCGAAGTCTTATTGTTTTGTAGTTTTTATTGTCTTGATTTAATTTCCCATAATTATTATTTTGCTTGTTAAAGTTTCTAATATTTAATTAGCGATTAAATTCCCAATAACCGGATTGGAGTGTTATAAAAATCATTATGCATGCTACTGAGCATCGTAAAGTGCATGCATCGATCTTTCTTTACCCTAGTCTTGGTAAACCTCCATGTTTTTACGATGTTGGGTAGTATTACCTTCCTTTGGTAGGGTCATACTATTGGTAAGGGTCTCTAAGGCCTTTTGCTCATTAAGCAGGTATTGTATTTTCTTATGCCATATGTCGTAGCTGGTACCGTTCAATTTCTCACCTTGAGTGAGGTAAGCAATAACATTCTTAAAGGCCATCTGCAATCAATTTGTGCAAGGTGACATTAAGCATACATTTCTTTAATTTCATAATTTTTCTACCTAAAATCCAAAAGTTATATTTTTAATTAATTTCAAGAAAACTTATTTAATTCAACCACACATGCAATAATAATATCCAAAACAAATAGACTCCACTCGAGTCTAATCGGCATTCTAGTATAAAATGCTAAGGAAATTTCTTGATATGTAAGTCTTGTTGCAAAAACAATCCCCCTTACAAGGCTTTGTGTCCTAATACACCAATCTACTTTGATCAATAAAACAAATGAGGGTGTTGTGCTAATGATTCATATATCTTGATATTAACCTTGTAATCCATTTTTCACACATACATTGGCTTTGATGGATGGCTTTACCACATCTCACCGCAACAAGAGTGGGTATTTGGGTCTCACAATAAATAGGGATCAATATCATACAAATCAAATGCAATATTTAATCATCCACATGATAATGAATGAAAGCATTATCCTATTAATGACCCAAAACATTATGAATTTTGCAAAATTAATTGTTCCTATTTTTTAGAGCTTTTCCAAGAAATTTTCATATTAAAAATAAATTTTCTTGAATTTTTCATCATTTTTTATATGAAAACAACTAATTTTCTAAATCCCAAAAATACCCAAAATATGTGAAAAATTAACCAAAAACTATCTTGGACCCCAAACAGTGTACACAACACTTTAATTTTATTTTATTCCAACATATAGCTTTCGAAATTTTTTTAAAAAAATCATTTAAACAAGTTTTTAACGTATTTTTTGCAATAAAATTATTATTTTTTTATTTTTTAGAAGCCTAAAAAATTATAAAAAATACATCACGGGGTTCTACAATTAGTGAGTAAGATACACACTCCAGAGGTGTCAAAAAAAGAAGCTCGAAGGACCACACACGCACCCAGACGCACCACTGCATGTGTGGGGGATGCCCCACTGTTATTTTATTTTTTTTAGTAGCAACCACTTTCCCACTTGCCTTGATGGCGCGTGGGCCACACTTGTTGATCTTTTGCCATATTTCGGCGACAGTGTTGTCGACATCAGTGTTAACCGTCCCAATTTGAAGGGTCCATCCATGGCTTCAACTCACCAAACCGACGTCCCACATGCTCGCACATGCTCTAGGTGCAACTGAGCATAGAATGATGACATTAGCGGGTCATCTTCTTTAATTGATTTCTAGATTTGTTTTGTCTATGGCACTATTTCGTGAGGCAATCTTTGAACACTTGTATCTCATTCATCTTAAGTCTAAAAATTATAAAAAATATACCATTTTAAAGCTCTCGCGACAAGGAAAAATTTAATATAAATTTTATGCATAATAATAGAAGTTTTATAGATTGTATTAAAACACAAGGATTCATATTAAAGTTGTGTTTTCTTGAAAAAATAAAAATTTAAACTCAGATCTCTCATTGATATGACGGTGGATTGTCATGAAATTTTAAGGGCTACCTATTGGAGCTATAAAGAACACATCTACCATGACCGGTCATTCAAAATATGTTCTTATAATGATCTTTTAAAAAATCGCCATGTGTGTTAAATATTGTACAACATTTAATGCGTGATTTTCTCTCAATAAATATTCATGCACACAACACATATATTAGCGAACACAAGCCCATGACTCTGATACCATTGAAGGAAATACATAAAAACATAAATGGGTGTTAAACCGGTTGCCTCTTTGGATAAAAAAATAGCGGAAGCGAAAGAAATAGCTTGTATTACGAGCTTTCTTGGAACACTACAAAATTCCTTCCAATGCTACAAGAGATCATCCTTACCAATAGATCGGACTACATAAGAGTCATCTATCAATTCCATGATCCAAGGCCAAAGGTACTATGATGGTCACCCACTGAAGAATCTTAGAAAGAGCGATCACTCAAAACCTCACATGATAATTATCTAGGAGAGTACACATGGATGGTGTAAAATCCCAACTCGGAATATGGCACGTATATCGAGGTAGACCTGGTCGAGTAGAATAACAATAGTTGTAAATCGAGCTGTTTAAGCCCTATATCATGATATGTCATTGGACCGAACAATTTTGAATATGAATGGTTTGTTTTGTATAGCCAGTGCCGGGTAACACCCGAACAACCTAGGATCGAGTCTCGTAATGCATGCATGCACGCACTCCCATGCATGTGTACAATTTTATATAAGGGTAGGCTGTTAAAAATAAGTGTATGTAAATGCTTTATGGAAATAAGTATATATGTAGGTATATAGATACATATGAGTTTACAATTAAAGTATAATATACGTATATATAGATAGTATTGTATAAGGTATATATATATATATATCTATGTATATCTTTAATTTAAAATACATGAAAAGGAAAAGGGAAAGGGGCAGCATGCAGTTGCGAGTGTGTGCTTGTGTGACTGTGTATGATTATGTGTGTGTGTATCAAGTACGTGTGTTTGTGTGTATTGGAAAGAAACAGCAAGGCTGCCGACAGTGAGGGACATATATATATATATATATACACACACTAACTTATGTGCTATAATGTATATACAATATATTATATATTAAAGATCAAGGAATTAGTCAACAAAGGAGGCTGGGATTGAGAGGAAACCGAGAGGGGCCAAGGTGGTTGTGTGTTGTTATACATACATATATATATGTATATATCCATGGGTTGAGAGAAAAATAGCCAAGGAAAGATTGGGTTCAGAAACTCAAAAGAGAAATCAAAAAGGAAGGAGAAAAAGATTTGAAACAGGAATGGGTAAGTTAAATTTGAAAGTTTCATTTTATGTTTTTGTGATTTACTATATAAAGCATGATAAAAACATTAAGGCCATGTAGCTTATTCAAGAATAAACTGAATGCAAAAATAATTAGTCCAAATAGTGAAGGAACCAGTGTGAAAAATGGATTTATAGTTTTTGAGGAATAATCGGACAAGTGTTAATTTTGGTCATTAAACTCAATTTTTATGATGAGGAACAAACCTCTATCGGGTGCAGAAACACATTAGCAATGAAAAAGAGTTGAAATAGTAGAAGAAAAGGTTCAAAAATTGAAATACAAAACTTCAGGAATTAGGGCAACACAGGGAAGAGGGGAAGGAGACGATGAACAGGAATATAAACGGCACCAGTTTGGAGAATGGGGATTGAAACTGTGTCGTTTCAAAGGTGAGGGTGTTTTAAATTAAATCTGAATTGGGATTGTTTGGTTGGGAGTTTATGGAACTGAAACCGGAACTGGGATAACTTATTCCTAATTTAATTTGTTAAACATCGTTTGGCTTAGGAATAATCCGAAAAAAATGCGCAGAGGCACGTAGCCCCTGCTAGTCGAACATGGGACCTAAGGAAGGGATAAAATACACGGACCACTGAGCCATGGGCTCACGTGTGGTCATATGACCCTTTAAAATATATATATATATATATATATATATATATATAAATTAACTAAAATCAAGAAAATAAAAAAGGGCGTAGCCTTGGGAATCGAACCATGAACCAAGGGAAAAGGTGAGGCGCATATGACCAATTGGACAGGCAAGCCCGTGGTGTCTGTTGCGCACAAATAAATATATATTATGTATAAATTATGTTAAATAAATAATAGTGAAATAGTCCGATGTCCAAATGAAACAAGTTATTAGTGTATTTTCACTATCTCAAACATTCTAAGACCAATGGTGAGGTCCTTGTTGCGAGAT
This sequence comes from Nyssa sinensis, assembly GCA_008638375.1. Taxonomy (NCBI): domain Eukaryota; kingdom Viridiplantae; phylum Streptophyta; class Magnoliopsida; order Cornales; family Nyssaceae; genus Nyssa; species Nyssa sinensis. The sequence continues at coordinate 29,525,378 of CM018046.1, forward strand.
GGGGCTCTGAAAAATAAAGACCCGTAGAAATACTAAAATGACCAAAATACATCTATTGCTACCCGAACCCAAATGGAATTCCGCGAAAGCCTAAACCGACTTTCTTCGACATTCTGGACTCAATGGTAGAGTCTAAATTAGTGATAGAGATACTTATGATAGCAAGGCATAAAACTTGATGAATAACATTAATTCTGAGACGTATCTACTGATATATAGGAAACTCGAAAGGAAAGGGCAAACTCACGGGATATTGATCTAGGACCCCATTTAGAAGTAAGTAAATCATTTTCTCTTCCATGTGGTGTTTCCAAGCCAAGTTATTCTATTTACTACCAGACTTCTACTCTTGAACGTACCAAATATTATTGTTTCACACAATGTGATATTGTTCTATCTTGTGGACATTGATTGACTACTATATCATTGTTATTATGTTGAACCATGCCTTGAAAGGCCTACAATTATGTTTCACTGTATATGTGATATTCTATTTTTATACTCTTAAGGAATCACTTATGATCATGATATGTTTATGTATACCAGATTCGTGCTCAGTCACGATATCCATCTGAGGCTTTCTGATATACTGGAGACCTACGGGTCTAGTCTGTGAACGGACACTTAGGAAATACATTGGAGTTTGGTTTGATTGGAGTTTCCATTAGGGGTTATGCCGAGCCCCTGAAAGACCGAGGGCGGGCCGAACCTTGAACAGTGTAAATGCATCTCTTATATGATTGATATGACTACGATTGTTGAATGACACTATCCCTTATGACTTATCTTATACTAAGAGACATTCTTTATTGATTTGATTGTGATCGGTTAATTGTGGCAGTACATTTCATGTTGATATATTGTTATTGAGAGTTCCATGTTGATGTTATATCCATTACTCTTGATTGTACATTGTGACTCCACTATCCATTGGCCATTATGACAACTGTTCTCATTGGCTATCATAGCATCTTACTTCATATGATTGGCTATCATATTCTTATTCATGGATTCATATTCTTTTATGATCACCAATACTAGTGTCAGAGATCTGTATTTACTTGCTGAGCTTTTGTAGCTCATTCCACCTTACTTACCACTTTTCAAGTAGTGATGCTGCATGACCACAGTTGGCAGTCTGAGAGTATAGGAGGACATTTTGAGTAAATGTACCAGTTTATGTTTTAGTTCTCCCATGTATTCACCACCCACGGGTGCTGGTTATGTCCTGGTTCTTATTTTTGATTATTGTGGAACCATATTATGTATTGAGAGACTTCCGCTGATTATTGTTTTAAATTTTTAGTACATTGCATATTAGTACTATGATACAGGAATGGAAAAAGTAGGGACGGCCTTAGGGTCAGCCCCACAACAATAGATCCGCATAAGGGTGGGTTTCGGGTCGTGACAGCTTGGTATCAGAGCTATAGGTTCGATTGTGAGTCATGGGAGATAGGACTAGAATTAGAGTTCGATAGATACTGACGTTTCTATAAATAGATTTCGTACGATCATTGACTATTACCTTATACATTAATTGGACATCTTATTGGTTATCTTTACAGACATAGTTATCACAAGGAATACATCGATAGTTATGGATCGCATAAATCGCTTAGAGCGACTGATGGAAAGGGTTATTGAGGCTTTACTTGGGAGTTAGTAGTAGATAATTCTTAATTATTACGCTAGACTCATATATGAATACTAACTACTTATCTTACGTAAATGCTAACTGTTATCTTTTACAACAAATATTAAACACCAGGAAATGATTAAACTACTATATTGGTAGTCACAGGTACTTTTCTACTTATTCATAACATTTATAGACTATTCAAATTTTATGTTGACTCTACGCTGTAATACCCCGACCCGAATTAGGGACTATCAAGCTGTTGTGTTAAAGTTAGAAATCGACGCCTTTAGTAACGAGGTCGGTGTCGACCCCGACGCACAAACTTTTAAGTAAGTGTCTTGAAAAGTCAGGATGACTGTACATCACTTTCGTTGCAATCACCAACATGTCGATTTTGATGATAATTATATTTTCACGTCAACTACCGATTGTTGATACGAGTACGAGAATTTGGACACGTATTACGAGGATACGAAGATTAGTACAAGATAATAAATTTAAGAAAATAATAAATTTTTAAAGTAATTAATTATTTTAAGTATAAGAAATAAATTGTAACAATTAATATATATAATTAAATACAAAAATATATATACTGTATAAATAATTATAACCTTAAATATATATAATTATACATGAATATATATATGTGTATGTGTATGCATGCATGCATGTATGCCAAAATATGTATGTATGAAATGTATGTATAATAGGGCATGCTATTGTTCAAAGTGTACAAAAGTGAGAGAGGTGTGTGTATTATCCAAGGGTATTAGGGTTGAGCCATGTATATATACATATATAAATATATATGTAAGTCAAACACCACACACACACACAACCGACCACTCATGGCCTGCCCAACAGTGGCAATTCAGGCCACTCATGAAGAAGTCTGAAATGGGTTAACCCAAAGAGAGGGGCAATCAGATTTGCCATGATAAACCTCCTTATACAAAATGTATGGTACTTGTACACACACACACACACGGCCATAGAGAAAGAGAGAAAGAGTTCTAGGCATTCAGAAGGATAGAAGGAAGGTCTCGGAGGAAGAAGGAAAGAGAGAGAGAAGGCCACTGTTAGAGGTAAAACACAAAAAACTATCATTTTCTCTCTCTGGAAATTTTGCTATGCATGAACTGTTTTAGCTTCTAGATTTTATATATATGATGTTTAAGGTAAATAAACGTGATTAAGCATGAGATCTAAGCTTGAAAACACTTAGAAAACACCAAACCCATGAAAACCGCCATTGATGGACCTTGCTAAAAGCAGGTCTGAAATCATGTGAACAAAACCTTGTTTGGATTATTGGAACCTCAACTAGACTCTAAGAGAATGTTATAAACACTTAACCGCGATCAAGAAACCTAAAAACAACCCTCCAAAAATGGAGTCACAGTTTCGGGTTTCCAAAACAAACCCCACAAACTCGCGACTAAACCCACTATTATGAATGGGAACTGGGATCCCCATGAAGATAGGATCACAACAGAACAAACCCCTATCGAGTTTGACTCAAAAATGGGCATATACGACCGAGGCACAGTTTGGATTATCCAGTCTAAAAACGAATATATGAAGGGGTTTTAAAGTCCAAAATGAATGCCAAACTGGTCTTTTATACCTTAGAAATGTTTTGGATCGAAAACAGGTAGGAATCGTTGAGCCAAAATCCACGAAATAGGAAGAATTGGAAACCTGCAACTAGGGCAACCGTATGGATCGAATGGAGAAGGTGACAGTGAGTCAACTCGGTTTCAAAAGCTCTGACCGAGTCGACTCGGACTGCGTGGCAGCCTCTGGGCTTGCCACCGAATTAGTGGGACGACGTCGTTTTAGGGGGCCTGATACTTATATATATAAAACGGTTTAAATTAAAAGAAAAGAGAGGGATTTGTTGCTACGGGGTATCGAACCCCTGACCTACACGCCCACACAGTCTCCCTTACCACTTGGCCATGCGCTTGCGTGTGTCTTATGTGGCACCAATATATATATATAATATATCTAATAAAATCCGAAAATAAAAAAGGTGCATTTGTACCTTACAGGATTCGAACGTGGGACGTAGGGGGAGGGAGATGGCACGCTGGCCAGCGTGCCATCCTATTCAACCTGTTCTATTTATGTACAAAATAATATATATATTATGCTTAATCAAGATTAATTTAATTAAATGAAATTAATTAAATTAAATACTCCGAAATGGCCCGTTGTCCAAAAATTACAAGTTATATATGTAACCTTACTATCTTGGACCCTCTGAGCCCATTGGTGAGGTCCTCGACATGAGATGAGGTCCCGAAAAATTTAAGACCCCTAAAAATGTCAAAATGACCAAATTGCCCTTCCCCCTAAACAAGTCAAACGAAGTGCGAATTAAACAAATAAATAGTGTATCCTTACTATTTTGGATACTCTGAGACTGATGGTAGGGTCCATTTTACGAGACGGGACCCGAAAAAATAAAGACACGTAAAGGGGTAAAATGACCAAATTACCCCTAGTACACTAAAAGTCAAATTAAACCAAAGAAGGTCTAAACTGACTTTCTTCGACGCTCTGGACTCAATGGTAGAGTCTATTCGACCAAAAGAAATGTCTAAAATAAAGATACATAAAATTTGATGAATAACATCTGTCAGATGACTATAAAGTAAAGTAATGCCAAAGTACTAAATCTACGGCATATACGAGGACATGACAACACATCAACCTTAGAATAAAAATTTCTAACTCATAAATTGATCTTAGGTGAATTATAGAAGAACAACGACCCAAGTACACGATCATGACCAAGGCCCAAAGGGCCAAGGACCCAAAGCAACAGGCTTTCATACAAGAACTGTTGCATCGATAGAGGGTGATCGACAGATTTGTCAGGATAGCCAAGGCTGACAGAGGTCGTCTCGATAAGCCCCTTCATGTTCAAATCACCCACCAAGGCCATGGTGGCAGAAGCTAAAAAGAAGAAGGAGGAAAAAAAGAAATTGGAGGAGGAAAGAGAGAACACGGAAACATTAGCCGAATGGCGTCGCAGGTATTATTATTATCATTAAGAACATAAAGTTACTAGATCTGTAATACAGCTATAAGTCGGACAGGTATAAAGGATTTAGGCTTCTCACAATCTACACTTAGTGAGTTATGAAGTTGATTGAGTACATATGAAATTTATGGAATCTTCATAAATCTTGATAGGCTAAGGAAAGAGAAAGGTAAAGGGAAGGCGCCTCAATAGAGCTAACCCTAAAGGACCGAGGTGAGTAATCTTGCATTTGAAGTGGAGGCTTTAACTCTCCGGATTTCAACAGATATTTTTTTAGATCAAATATTTACAGCATTGATATGTCAAATTCAGTATTCATGACTTCTGTTTTTTAAATATTCTGCCATGACATGCTTCATGATTATTTACATATTATATCCGTAAATGTTTTCCTTTCAAAATAGTTGGCATGTCTGATTTTCCTTCAAACATCCTGAATTTGATTATTACAAGTATTGAAGCATCATTGCAACAGTTATACGTCATACATTTTAAATACTCATGAAAGGCTTTTATATAAAAGTCATATGATAAATGTTTTACAAGATAAATAATAAGCATATAGATAGTGTGGTGAGTTGTACGGAACTCAATGGACCTATCATGTGCATCAACACATAGTCAGGATTTTGGGTCATACGAAACTCAATTGACCTGTCATGTGTAATGTCTGGTAGCAGGATCTAATCCCCCAGGCAAATAAGATATCTCCACGTATACGTAAAATGGGAGTCTGGTTCGAAACAGATTCCACCTAATTAGAGAGAAAATATGACAAACGATTTTGGAAATGGAAGCAGGTTTTATCCCCCTATTTTCACTATACATGTTTACATGATTTTAAGTTATATGTTCTGAATTACACCTACTCTTTTATGGAAATATATGTTCTAGCTTGAATACCTTGAATGTTTCAAAGCTACATATTTTACGAATGCATGTTCTCTATGTTCAAGTATACGACCAATTGGTAGTTGAGTATTTTATAAACTCTCATGTACGAAACCTCTACCAATTGAAAACCCATGACAGATGTAGGAATTACTCATTGGGCTTTTCGAAGCTCACCCCACTCCCTAACATTTTTCTGGTGATGATCAAGGTTGGACACTTGCTCAATATGGGGAGCAGTGAATGGCAACTCCAATAGGTCCTTGGAGATATTTTGGTAGTAGTAGGACCCATTATCAGTTAAACTTTTGTAATAGAAATTTTGGACAATGATGTACTTAAGCCCAAGGGGCACATGGATATGTACTATGTAGAACCTTTAGTTAATATTATTATACTCTGATTATTATCTTTATGTGTACCGCTATGAAGGGCTTCAGTATCAGATGGATATGCGGCAGATGTTTTATTTTAAAAGAAAAGAAAAAGTTTTTCACGCTTCCGCAACCACAGGTCGCATCGCTGTCTGATATTGTTGCTTATGTATGAGCCTTGTCTCGAGGCCTTCGGGTCTCGGGGCGGTGGTCGCGATCCGGTAATCCGCACAGGGTGGGTTTCGGGTCGTGACAGAGTTGTATCAGAGCACTAGGTTATTTGAACAAACTTAGTGACCGTAGAAGGATTAGAATAAAATCCGTAAGTTAGATAGGTCTTAGGCTACCTAAGATATGTAAGGTACGCGATACGATACGAAGGTGAGGTATGGGACTCGCGTTGTGTGAAATAGATTATGTGAAGTATACGATATGATAAGAAGGCGGGGTATGGGACCGGTATTATATGAAGTAGATATGTGAAGCGAGGTATGGGACTCGCAGTTTATGAATGAGATATGTAAGAATACGTGATATATAGTAGGCAGGGTATGGGACCTGCACTAGAGTAAGTAAGTTATTAGAAGTATACGATACGATAAGAAGACGGGGTATGGACCCGTAGGTTATTAAGTATAGCGAAACGAAAACGAGAAGAAATGTGGACTATAATCCCACCACAAACATCAGGGATAATAAAAATATTGAACCTTGAAAATACTGAAGTAAGTAAATATAAACCTTATGTGATGAAAATGTGTTAGAAAACTAACTATTGTATGTTTACAGCTAAATGGTGAACACGAGAAGGGATACGGGAAATTCGGGTGACCGATTAGACCGAGTCGAACATATTTTAGAGGCAATGGCTCGGAACATGATCGACATCCAAACACAGACTAGAGCACCACAACCGGTGCCAAATCCCGGACCACCACAAAATCTGGGACAACCTACGGATGCCATAAACACGACAAGTTACAAAACGTTTCAAGGTTTCAAACCTCCCAGGTTTGACGGACTTGACACCACCATTGATGTTGAAACTTGGGTTAAGGAAATGGAGCGTATTTTCACGGTCATGCCATGCACTGAAGAACAAAAGGTCTCCTTTGCTGCTTTTACTTTTAAAGATGCAGTTAATGAATGGTGGCTTCTGGAAAAAGAGAGAGAACCACCGATGACCTGGACTAGGTTCTTGGAGGTGTTTTATGATAAGTACTTTCCAAGATCACTAAAGAATCAAAAGATTACGGAATTTGCAATCCTAACTCAAGGGACAATGACCGTGGCCGAGTATGAAACCAAGTTTATGAAGTTAGCTCGGTTTGCACCCCACATGGTACAGACTGAAGACCTAAAGGCTAGGAAGTTTGAAAGTGGCCTGAAGGATGGCATAAGATATCGACTAGAACCTTTCGAACTTCCCACGTATAATGCAGTGGTGGATCGCACTAAAATTTTTGAGAGAGCTGGGATTGCCTTATCCCAAAAGAAAGATAAGAAACAATTTAGCCCCAACCCCCAACAAATGAAAAAGACAAGGACTGGGGCCAAGAGCGCTGTAACACCCCGATCCTGTATAATTAATAATTAAATATTAATTATTAAATTAATACCGGCTCAGAGAATAATCAAGGAAATTAACCCTAATCTCCCGACGGTCAAGATAGACCGATAAAAACAATTAAAACATGTTCGGGAATAGGGTATAATACCCGAACCTAATTACCAATTAATTAGGTGAAATAATGTCAATTTAACATTAACGGAACCCGAATTAGTTAACTACGAAAATCCGAGATAAATAATAAATGACACGGAACCTCTGACACTGAAGAAGACTGAAATAGGAACTGACCGGAAGAAACCGCATCGAGAAAGGAGTTACGGAATGAAAGTTATGAGGCAAACATCAAAAAACTGAATTAATGCGCAGCCAAACAGGGCCTTAGCCCAAATTGGTGGTCAAGGGGAATTGAACCCTTGACCTATGAAAGGAATGAATCTCACCCAAAAACTTAACCAAGTGGCCATCCAGCATCTTTGTGCCCATATACACAACTAAATTGTATATATATTCAAAGTTGCCCCAAGCTGCCACCCAATTGGACCAATGAGGTTTCATGCAGCCCACATATGATATATATAAAATATGTTTATATATATATATATATATATATAATAGGCGATTTAATTCTGATTGGACCACCCTCCCCACCAATGGGAGTCCATGCAACAAGTTAATTTATAAAATATATACATGTCTATGCTTGTATATATTATGCCTTGTATCTCGTGAGTGGGGGCATGAAAACTGAGAATGCAGATCTGTATATGGGAGTGGTAAGCTGAGTTAGAGTGGGGGCTAATCTGTTAGAGAGAGAGAGCTGCAAGTGCATGTATTCATGGCTTGCATATGTATACAACCATGTGTGCATGGTGTCTACATGGAAATGCACAAGGAAAAGGAACTGAGGCCCCAGAAGGGAACTGAGACATGGTTGAAGCTCGGAGGTGCCAAAGGACTGAACCGTGAGCATGGGAACATGGAACAGTGGTCGATTATGAGGTATATTTCAAAATTTGCTTCAATTCTTGATCTGAAATTTTGGGTACTGTTTTGTGCATTGTAGAACTAGAATTACATGCATGTGATTGAACTGTTGAGGACAGGACAGTAGGAGAAAATTTGGGTTAAAACTGAACTGTTTTGGGTTTGAAACCATGAGAAACCGAGAGTGCATGTTCTAGGTTTTTGAAACTGTACTCTAAGCTCGGTTTAATGAATATAGGCATGAAAAGAAGGAAAAGTGGAACCCAACGCAACTTGAATGGACCCAAATGGTCCAAAAATGAGCAAGATATGGGTAGTTACAGGTTCGGTTGGCCGAAATGATAATCCCCCAACCCAACTGATTTCGTGAGTTTTAAGCACACCGAACTGTTCCTAAGGGTTCCAGAAAAGTCATTATGGTTGAAAACGGGGGTTAAAACAACCCAAAAATGCAGGGAAATGAAATGGAAATGTCGCCGGAGAATCGGCCATGGCCGGAGCTACGACCTGTAGCTCACCGTTTGACGGCCAAGATACGGTCCAATCAAAAAAATGAAAACATATTTGGAATCCTTATAAAAATTTCCTTCGAACCCCGTTGGACCGAACCATCGAAGTCACCGGAATTGTCTTACCGGCGCCGGAGAAGACCCTTGTAGGTCACCGGAGAAGACAGAGACCATTTTGGTCTCGGGTGGGTCTGGATCGGACTCGGGTCGGGACCCGACCCGTTTCAAAAACCGGATAAGTGGCACGTCGTCGTTTTGGTGTTGGGGTGTTTAATTTAAAATCTGATTTCATCCTGTTTGGTCATGTAACACCCCGACTCTGTATAATTAATAATTAAATAATTAATTATTAATTAGTACCGGCTTAGGGAATAATTAAGGAAATTAACCTTAATCTCCCGGTGGTCACACTAGACCAATAGAATGACAAAACATGTCCGAGAATAGGGTATAATACCCGAACCTAATTATCAATTAATTAGGTGAAATAATGTCAACTTAACACTGACGGAATTCGAATTAGTTAATCCCGAAAATCCCGAATGACTAATAAATGACACGGAATCTCTGACACTGTAGATAACTGAAATAGAAACTGACCGGAAGAAACCGCACCGAAAAAGGAGTTACGGAATGAAAGTTATGAGGCAAACATCAGAAACTGAATTAATGCGCAGCCAAACAGGGCCTTAGCCCAAAATTGTGGAAAAATGACCAAATTGGTGGTCAAGGGGAATTGAACCCTTGACCTATGGAAGGAATGAATCTCACCCAAAAACTTAACCAGGTGGCCATCCAGCACCTTTGTGCCTATATATACAACTTAATTGTATATATCTCTGATTTGCCCCAACTTGCCACCCAAATCAACCAATGGCAACCCATGCAAACCCCACATGATTGCTCTCCATCAGCCCACATCATCCCCATGATCCTACTGATTCTCTGATGTGTATATATATCTATATATATGGAGATGTATAGGTATAAATGTGTATATTAGTATATATACATGGACTCACCTTGAGATCTTCAAAAAATGGGAACTGTTGTAGAGTGTAGGCAGGTCTGTTAGAGGCTATGAAAATAGGAGAAACAGATCTGTTGAGGGTGAGACATCTAAAGAGAGGGGGCTGCATGTGTGTATGTGTTCATGGCTTGAGAGCACATCCAAGGGTGTGCATGCATGTGAGGGATAATGGCATCTCCATTTGTGGTGCACAAGGGAAAGAAAGGACTGAAGGCACAACTGAAGGTCTGAATGGCCAAGGAACTAAACCAAGAGAAGGAGGATCTGATTTTAAGGTATAAACACCAAAATTCTGAATTTTTCCTCTTAAGTTTTGCTTACTGTTTTAGTCAATTGAGGCCATATAAATTGCATGCATAAGCTACTGTGACACCTAGGGACGGATTTAAATAGTTTGAGAGAGCCTAGGAGGCTCGAAACACACACTCCATTAGAAACTGCCATTGATGACCTCCATACAGCAGGTCTGATTCGACCCTAGCCAAACCCATTTTGGCTTGCCTAGACCTGTTCTAGACCTCAAGAGGGTTCTAAAATGCCTAAGCCGCGACCCCAACACCCTAGGAAAGGCCCTCGAATCTGAACTTGCAGGTCACGGGTCCATGACCCATTTTTATCAACAAGGCTTCAAAACTTGTCTTAAGCACATGAACTGAACCTCCGTGACCTAGGGATCACAAGGGACCAAATCTCACGAGATTTGGTTAAGAAATGAAGCTATATGGTCGACTTGCAGGTCTGCGGGATAATGGAGTGAACCGAGCCTTTGAGCTTGGTTCGATCAATAAAATGAATGCCAAATTGATGGCTTGACTCCCAGGAATCGATCGGAACCAAAAACAGTAGGAATCCGTACCTGAAATGGCACGAAATAGAGAAAATATGAAATCGGGAACTAGGGCAAAACTGGGGGAGAAGATGAAGAAGACGGAGTCGACTCGTCCAACTCGCTTGGGCAGACCGTGTCGACTCGGACACGTGTCCACTCATGGGCGTGCCACCTCTTTAGTGGAACGGCACCGTTTCGGTTAAACAGGTTTTGTTTTAAAATCAAAACCAGTCTGTTTGGAAACTCGGTTAATAAATCTGAATTAGGGATTAGGTCTGTCCAAACCGTGAATAAGGGGCTGAATTGGGGATAGAAAGAATATGTTATTCCGGTTTTCTGAAGGAACTGAACCGGTTGGTTCTTGATGGTTTTGGACCGGTTCACTTGATGAACCCTTGAACCCTTGGGTTTGAACCCCTAGATTATGAAATTATGTTTTAACCCCAAATGATTTCTGAAAATTACGGATTTGTCCCCAACTGTTTTAAAGAATTACACAGTGGCCCAGACTTTTGAAAATTTATACATTTAAGCCCTGAATAAATTAATTAAATAATAAAATAATTATTTTATTATTTTATTAAATAGGTAAAATTACAATTTTACCCCTAGACATTAAATATGTCAAACGGAGTCCAAATTAAGTAAATAAATAGTGTATTTTCACTATTTCAAATATTCTGGACTCAATGGTATAGTCCGATTTTGGAAATACAGTCCCGAAAAATACAGACCCGTAAGTGATAAATGATCGAACTGCCCCTGATGGTACCCAGACCCAAATAAAAATAAAAGATAGCCTAGTTTGACTATCTCGGGCATTCTGAACTCAACGGTGAGGTCCGTTTAATGAACTGAGGTCCCGAAAAATACAGACACGTAGGTGTAAATGACTGAATTGCCCTTAATGATACCCAGGGCCGATTAAACATAACAGACAGTCCAATTTCACTATGTTGGACGCTCTGGACCCAATGGTGAGGTCCATTTTATGAACTGACATGCCGAAAAATACGACACATGAAATTACCAAATTACCCCTGATACCGTACGAGACCTAAACAAAGTCCGATTGGGACGAAACTGATACCGGTAGGAGCCCAGACACTGGTGAGACTGTATACTTGATTAGATGACGAATCGAGGTCAGAATTACACAAAACGTAAAATGACCAAAATACCCCTAAGCACTGTAAGTGCAAAGTAGAGGTCGAATAAAGGTCAAACTGATCTGATAAATTATCATAGAGATAATTATGAACACTGAAGGGCTAAATAAGACTCCGAGACAATCAACGCGTAAAACGAGAAATGACCGATGTGTCCCGACGATCTAAAACAGATACCAAATGAAGTCCAAGGGACTTACAAATTTATATATGAGATATATGGGACGTTCTGAGGACCATGATAGGGTCCGGGGCAAAAATGACAAAATTACCATTTTGCCCCTAAGACTAAATAAGTACCCAACTGATACCGATTAAAGTCTAAAAGACTTAAAACTTCATATATACGATATATGGGATATTCTGAGGACCATAATAGGGTCCAGGATAAGAATGGCAAAATTACCATTTTGCCCCTAGGGTTAAAATGAGAACCTAACTGATACCGATTGGAGTCCAAAGGACGTAGAACTTTGTACTTAAGATATAAAGACTATTCCGAAGACCACGACAGGGTCCGGGACAAGAATGGTAAAATTACCATTTTGCCCCTAAGGTTGAATGAGTGCCTGACTGATAACAATTAAAGTCTAAATGACTTAGGATATAATCCTAATAACTGCTAAGCCTAATCAAAGAATGAAATAGCCTCGGGTGAGACCCAATGGAAGGGTGATAGGCTACTAGGCTGTCTTAGGTAATCCGATAGATACCTAAGATGACGAATGAGACCTGAATGGATGAGTTCTGATCTGTCTGTGATTGATGATTATTATTCAGGATATACATGGAGATGCCCGACGTACCTGGAGGTTATCGGATTATTTATGCAAGGAAATAAGCGTAAAGTTTGTGAGTAACTTCTGACACTGTTTTGATACTGTCCCTTGATTTACTGATCTGTTTTGAATGCAATTACTTAAGTGCAATTATTTAAATGCATGTTTTTCGTATTATATCACTTATGACATGGTTTTAGTCTTTTTAAATAATTGACTATATTCCTGATCCCTGTGCTAGCATTCCGTACTGTTTTGCCCGTTTTGAACTGTTGAGATAAAATGGATATATTGAACCATTATTTCTGAAATGATTAAATAAACCATGTGATATAGGCAAAGAACAACATTTTTGTTGTATCGTACAGCTTTGTATAGTATACTGTCTGAATGCTATATTGTTTAAATGTATGTACTTAATGTACGCCCTTTGTACCACATTCCACGTGATGTGCTTGTGTCCTTCGAATTAGGAATTCCGTTCAGTTCGGTTATGTGCTGTCCGTTAATGATATGTCTGCCTCGGTTGTTATGTTCGTCCGGTTCTGACATGTTCGGTCCGTAATGATGTTAAGTCTGTCTTGATTGAAATATGGTCCAGTTCCGTTATGATCTATCCGTTCATGATATGTCTTTGTTTTGACTGATGTATTGTTCCGTTCGATTCTGTTATGTTCCGTTTGTTGATGATCTGTCTGTCTTGATTGATATATGGTCCAGTTCCGTTGTGTATTGTCCGTTGATGATACGTCTGTCTTGATTGAAACATTGTTCAGTCCAGTTATGATTAGTTCCGACAGTGATGTGTCCCTGACTTGATTGTTATATTGTTTCTACCCAGTTCCGTTATGATGTGTCCTGTTCATGATTTGCCTGTGTCCTGATTAGTGTATTGTTTCCGTTTGGTTCCGTTATAATTTTATCCGTTCGCGATATGCCTTTGCTTGACTGATGTATTGTTACCGTCCGATTCCGTTATATTCCGTCCGTTAATGTTATGTCTACCTCGATTGATATGTTCCGTCCGGTTCCGACATGTTCCGTCCGTTGATGATCTGTCTGTCTTGATTGATATATGGTCCAGTTCCGTTATGATTCGTTCCGTTAATGAAGAGTCTGTGTCTTGACCGATATATTAGCAATAGTTATTGTTCTGACCGATTGGTTATGTCATGTTCCGATCCGTTTGTATTGTCTGTTCGATTCTGTTTTATTGTACTAGACTGCTTATGAAATGGATTTATAAAAATAGTTATTTTTGAAATGACTAAATTATCCATGTGCCTCGGAAGCACAAAACTGGTTTTGAAACCCATGATAGGGAATCTGTGTTACTCACTGGGCTTATTTAAGCTCACCCCATTATTCTGACATTTTTCAGGAATTACCTCCATTGGATTAGAAGGTACTATGACATGACGTGAATAGGCCAAGTGGCATTGCAAGTAAGGATCTGACAGCACTGAATTGTAGAGACTGGTTTATTGTGGACTGATCCTGGTTATTCCGGTGAGTGGTATGTTATGACTGACTTGACTGATATATACTAGATAGACATGGCTCATGGAACTAATGGTACTCTAGAGATATTAGATCTGCTTTGTTGTTATATGCTTGATTTTAGATATGCTCTGAGATCAGAATTGTTGACTGACTGGATATAGTCTTGCTCTGTGATACATATACTTAAAATGGATAAGTGAGTTGCATTCCCGTGACACAAAGAAAAAGTTTTAAATTTCGCTGCATCTGACCCTACAGTTGGAGTGCAATTTGTCGGAAAGTTCAGAATTGGCCTTTGGTTGGTCGCGTTGCGACCGACTGGCAGTCACGTCCTCGACATCCGCGTAGGGTGGGGTTCGGGATGTGACAGGTCACGGGACTTAAAAATTGAAATCAGAAATTGGGGTTAACCAGGGATATCTAATTCCAGTTTTCTGAAGGTCACAGAACCGGTTGGTTTTTAAGAATTGTGAACCGGTTCACTGCCTGAACCCTAGAACCGTTTGGTTTGAACCCTAATTTTATGTAATTATGTTTGGACCCCTATAGGTTTTTGAATTTACGGATTGACCCCCCCACTGTTTTGTAATATTACACAATGGCCTATATTTTGGAAAATTTCTTCATTTAAGCCCCTGAAGAATTAATTAAATAATAAAATAATTATTTAATTATTTTATTAAATAGGTAAAATTACGATTTTACCCCTAGACATTAAATATGTCAAATGGAGTCCAAATAAATTAAATAAATAGTATATTTTCACTGTTTCAAGCATTCTGGACTCAATGGTACAGTCCGATTTTGGAAATACAGTCCCGAAAAATACAGACCCGTAAGTGATAAATAACCGAACTGCCTCTAATGGTACCTAGACCCAAATAAAAATATCAGATAACCTATTTTGACTATCTCGGGCATTCTGAACTCAACGGTGAGGTCCGTTTAATGAACCGAGGTCCCGAAAAATACAGACACGTAGGTGTAAATGACCGAGTTGCCCTTAATGATAGCCAGGGCCGATTAAACATAACAGACAGTCCGATTTCATTATGTTGGACGCTTTGGACCTAATGGTGAGGTCCATTTTATGAACTGACGTGCCGAAAAATACGACACATGAAATTACCAAATTACCCCTGATACCGTACGAAACCTAAACAAAGTCCGATTGGGACGAAACTGATACCGGTAGGAGCCCAGACACTGGTGAGATTGTATACTTGATTAGATGACGAATCGGGGTCAGAATTACACAAAACGTAAAATGACCAAAATACCCCTGAGCACTGTAAGTGCAAAGTAGAGGTCGAATAAAGGTCAAACTGATCTGATAAATTATCATGATTATGAACACTGAAGGGCTAATAAGACTCCGAGACAGTCAACGCGCAAAACGAGAAATGACTGATGTGTCCCAATGATCTAAAGTAGATACCAAATGAAGTCCAAGGGACTTACAAATTTATACATGAGATATATGGGACGTTTTGAGGACCATGATAGGGTCCGGGGCAAAAATGACAAAATTACCATTTTGCCTCTAAGACTAAATAAGTACCCAACTGATACCGATTAAAGTCTAAAAGACTTAAAACTTCATATATACGATATATGGGATATTCTGAGGACCATAACAGGGTCCGGGATAAGAATGGAAAAATTACCATTTTGCCCCTATGGTTAAAATGAGAACCTAACTGATACCGATTGGAGTCCAAAGGACGTAGAACTTTGTACTTAAGATATAAAGACTATTCCAAAGACCACGTCAGGGTCCGGGACAGGAATGGTAAAATTACCATTTTGCCCCTAAGGTTGAATGAGTGCCTGACTGATAACAATTGAAGTCTAAATGACTTAGGATATAATCCTAATAACTGCTAAGCCTAATTAAAGAATGAAATAGCCTCGGGTGAGACCCAATGGAAGGGCGATAGGCTACTAGGCTATCTTAGGTAATCCGATAGATACCTAAGATGACGAATGAGACCTGAATGGATGAGTTCTGATCTGTCTGTGATTGATGATTATTATTCAGGATATGCATGGAGATACCTGACGTACCTGGAGGTTATCGGATTATTTATGCAAGGAAATAAGCGTAAAGTTTGTGAGTAACTTCTGACACTGTTTTGATACTGTCCCTTGATTTACTGATCTATTTTGAATGCAATTATTTACGTGCAATTATTTAAATGCATGCCTTTTCGTACTATATCACTTATGACATGGTTTTAGTCTTTTAAATAATTGACTATATTACTGATCCCTGTGCTAGCATCCCGTACTGTTTTGCCCGTTTTGAACTGTTAAGATAAAATGGATATATTGAACCATTATTTCCGAAACGATTAAATAAACCATGTGATATAGGCAAAGAACAACATTTTGTTGTATCGTACCGCTTTGTATAGTATACTGTCTGAATGCTATATTGTTTAAATGTATGTACTTAATGTACGCCCTTTGTACCACATTCCACGTGATGTGCTTGTGTCCTTCGAATTAGGAATTCCGTTCAGTTCGGTTATGTGCTGTCCGTTAATGATATGTCTGCCTCGATTGATATGTTCCGTCCGGTTCTAACATGTTCCGTCCGTTAATGATGTTAAGTCCGCCTTGACTGATATATGGTCCAGTTCCGTTGTGTACTGTCCGTTGATGATACGTCTGTCTTGATTGAAACATTGTTCAGTCCAGTTATGATTAGTTCCGACAGTGATGTGTCCCTAACTTGATTGTTATATTGTTTCTACTCAGTTCCGTTATGTTGTGTCCTGTTCATGATTTGCCTATGCCTTGATTAGTGTATTGTTTTCGTTTAGTTCAGTTATAATTTTATCCGTTCGCGATGTGCCTTTGCTTGACTGATGTATTGTTTCCGTTCGATTCCGTTATATTCCGTCCGTTGATGATATGTCTGGCCTGATTGATAGATGGTTTAGTTCCGTTATGTTTCCGTCCTGTTATTGGTATGCCTTGTCTTGATTGATCTTGTTCAACTCCGCTATGTTCTAGCCATTGATAATATGCCCCTGTCTTGACTGACTTATTGTTCCCACTCAGTCCCGATTGTGATTCGTTCCGTTAATGAAAAGTCTGTGTCTTGATCGATATATTAGCAATAGTTATTGTTTTGACCGATTGGTTATGTCATGTTCCGATCCGTTTGTATTGTTTGTTCGATTCTGTTTTATTGTACTAAACTGCTTATGAAATGGATTTATAAAAATAGTTATTTTTGAAATGACTAAATTATCCATGTGCCTTGGAAGCACAAAACTAGTTTTGAAACCCATGATAGGGAATCTGTGTTACTCACTGGGCTTATTTAAGCTCACCCCATTATTCTGACATTTTTCAGGAATTACCTCCTTTGGATTAGAAGGTACTATGACAAGACGTGAATAGGCCAAGTGGCATCGCAAGTAAGGATCTGACGGCACTAAATTGTAGAGACTGGTTCATTGTGGATTGAACCTGGTTATTCCAGTGAGTGGTATGTTATGACTAACTTGACTGATATATACTAGATAGACATGGCTCATGGAACTAATGGTACTCTAGAGATATTAGATCTGCTCTGTTGTTATATGTTTGATTTTAGATATGCTCTGAGATTAGAATTGTTGACTGACTGGATTTAGTCTTGCTCTGTGATACATATACTTATGATGGATAAGTGAGTTGCATTCCCGTGATACAAAGAAAAAGTTTTAAATTTCGCTGCATCTGACCCTACAGTTGGAGTGCAATTCGTCGGAAAGTTCAGAATTTGCCTTTGGTTGGTTGCGTCGCGACCGACTGGCAGTCACGTCCTCGACATCCCCGTAGGGTGGGGTTCGGGATGTGACAAGCGCGACTTCTGTTAACGAAGGTAGTAGTACTGGTCAAAAAACAGTGAACATCCCTACCTGCCCAACATGCCAAAAGAAGCATTTCGCACCTTGCCGACAAGGGACAAGAGTCTGTTATAAATGCGGACAGCCTGGGCATCGCATCAAGGATTGCCCAACGCTGAATTCAAATGCTAAGGAGCCTACCACAGTAGCATCATCGGCTACTCCACAAACACCGGCCACAAATACGGGGAAACCTGGAGGGGACAAGGAACCCATGAGGTATGGGGGAGTATATAATATGTTTGCTGGTACAACACAAACCCCTGATGATCAATTAGGTACACTACGAAAGTTTTAAATTTTGAAATATATATACTTGTCATTTAAAATTGACTATCTGAATATAAGCATGATAAATAGATACTATGAAAAAGAAATAGAGTGAAGAACCTCGAAAGTAAGGCACCTCGAGTTTTGGGGACAAAACTCTTTTAAGGAGGGAAGAATGTAATACCCCGACCCGAATTAGGGACTATCAAGCTGTTGTGTTAAAGTTAGAAATCGACGCCTTTAGTAACGAGGTCGGTGTCGACCTCGACGCACGAACTTTTAAGTAAGTGTCCTGAAAAGTCAGGATGACTGTACATCACTTTCGTTGCAATCACCAACATGTCGATTTTGATGATAATTATATTTTCACGTCAACTACTGATTGTTGATACGAGTACGAGAATTTGGACACGTATTACGAGGATACGAAGATTAGCACAAGATAATACATTTAAGAAAATAATTAATTTTTAAAGTAATTAATTATTTTAAGTATAAGAAATAAATTGTAACAATTAATATACATAATTAAATACAAAAATATATACACTGTATAAATAATTAAAACCTTAAATATATATAATTATACATGAATATATATATGTGTATGTGTATGCATGCATGCATGTATGCCAAAATATGTATGTATGAAATGTATGTATAATAGGGCATGCTATTGTCCAAAGTGTACAAAAGTGAGAGAAGTGTGTGTATTATCCAAGGGTATTAGGGTTGAGCCATGTATATATACATATATATATATGTAAGTCAAACACCACACACACACACAACCGGCCACTCATGGCCTGCCCAACAGTGGCAATTCAGGCCACTCATGAAGAAGTCTGAAATGGGTTAACCCAAAGAGAGGGGCAATCAGATTTGCCATGACAACCCTCCTTATACAAAATGTATGGTACTTGTACACACACACACACACACGGCCATAGAGAAAGAGAGAAAGAGTTCTGGGCATTCAGAAGGATAGAAGGGAGGTCTCGGAGGAAGAAGGAAAGAGAGAGAAGGCCACTGTTAGAGGTAAAACACAAAAAACCATCATTTTCTCTCTCTAGAAATTTTGCTATGCATGAACTATTTTAGCTTCTAGATTTTATATATATGATGTTTAAGGTAAATAAACGTGATTAAGCATGAGATCTAAGCTTGAAAACACTTAGAAAACACCAAACCCATGAAAACCGCCATTGATGGACCTTGCTAAAAGCAGGTCTGAAATCATGTGAACAAAACCTTGTTTGGATTATTGGAACCTCAACTAGACTCTAAGAGAATGTTATAAACACTTAACCGTGATCAAGAAACCTAAAAACAACCCTCCAAAAATGGAGTCACAGTTTCGGGTTTCCAAAACAAACCCCACAAACTCGCGACTAAACCCACTATTATGAATGGGAACGGGATCCCCATGAAGATAGGATCACAACAGAACAAACCCCATCGAGTTTGACTCAAAAATGGGCATATACGACCGAGGCACAGTTTGGATTATCCAGTCTAAAACCGAACATATGAAGGGGTTTTAAAGTCCAAAATGAATGCCAAACTGGTCTTTTATACCTTAGAAATGTTTTGGATCGAAAACAGGTTGGAATCGTTGAGCCAAAATCCACGAAATAGGAAGAATTAGAAACCTGCAACTAGGGCAACCGTATGGATCGAATGGAGAAGGTGACAGTGAGTTAACTCAGTTTCAAAAGCTCTGACCGAGTCGACTCAGATGCGTGGCAGCCTCTGGGCTTGCCACCGAATTAGTGGGACGACGTCGTTTTAGGGGGCCTGATACTTATATATATATATAAAACGGTTTAAATTAAAAGAAAAGAGAGGGATTTGTTGCTACGGGGTATCGAACCCCTGACCTACGCGCCCACACAGTCTCCCTTACCACTTGGCCACGCGCTTGCGTGTGTCTTATGTGGCACCAATATATATATATATATATATAATATATCTAATAAAATCCGAAAATAAAAAATGTGCATTTGCACCTTACAAGATTCGAACGTGGGACGTATGGGGAGGGAGATGGCACTCTGGCCAGCGTGCCATCCTATTCAACCTGTTCTATTTATGTACAAAAAAATATATATATTATGCTTAATCAAGATTAATTTAATTAAATGAAATTAATTAAATTAAATACTCCGAAATGGCCCGTTGTCCAAAAATTACAAGTTATATATGTAACCTTACTATCTTGGACCCTCTGAGCCCATTGGTGAGGCCCTCGACATGAGATGAGGTCCCAAAAAATTTAAGACCCCTAAAAATGTCAAAATGACCAAATTGCCCTTCCCCCTAAACAAGTCAAACGAAGTCCGAATTAAACAAATAAATAGTGTATCCTTACTATTTTGGATACTCTGAGACTGATGGTAGGGTCCATTTTATGAGACGGGACCCGAAAAAGTAAAGACACGTAAAGGGGTAAAATGACCAAATTACCCTTAGTACACCAAAAGTCAAATTAAACCAAAGAAGGTCTAAACTGACTTTCTTCGACGCTCCGGACTCAATGGTAGAGTCTATTCGACCAAAAGAAATGTCTAAAATAAAGATACATAAAATTTGATGAATTGCATCTGTCAGATGACTATAAAGTAAAGTAATGCCAAAGTACTAAATCTACGGTATATACGTGGACATGACAACACATCAACCTTAGAATAAAAATTTCTAACTCATTAATTGATCTTAGGTGAATTATGGAAGAACAACGACCCAAGTTGTAACACCCCAATTACTTGACCGGCATGTTTTGTGTATTGAAAACTGTTTTGGGAATGAAATGTCGGGTTTAGCTAATTTAATATCTATTTTTAATAGTGATAAAACTCGAATTAGCTAATTATGAGAAACTCGAGGAAATAAAAACTGACATTGGACCTTGATTAATGAAAGATATTCTGAGTAGGAAGTGACAGAAAGAAACCGCACTGAAAAAGGAGTTACGGATTGGGAGTTAAGGCCAAAACAGTGAAACTGGAATTCTGCGACAACCAAACAGGGCCTTAACCAGAAAAATGGGAGAAAATGTTCACTTGAGAGGCCAAAGGGAATTGAACCCTTGACCTACCAAGGTAGGAAAAATCTGTCCCAAAAAGTTACCAACTAGGCTGTTGGTTACTTTGTGCATATATACAGCAATATATGTATATAACCTATAATCTTGCCCAAGCCACCACCCAAATTGGCCAATGGCCTTGCATGCATTCCCTTCATCATAGCCCTCCATCACCTCCATCAGGTCAGCAGCCACTAACCCCACTAAGGGCAGAGATACACTCACATATATGTATATGTGTATAGCCCTATATGTATATGAAGCTATAATATATATAAGCTATAACTTGCATCAAATTCTCTCTTTAGAGAATTCTGAAAATACAGAAATTGTGTGAGTCATGTTGTGTACGTGAGGGACTGTGAGAGAGTGTGAGAGTGTACTGAGAGAGAGGGGGAGAAAGCTTTGCATGCAAGGGAGTTTGAGGAAAATTTGGCCATTTGAAGTGCAAAGGGGGACTTGAGGATCACGGTGCATGAACTGAGAAGCTTGAGGGACATTTAGAAAGGTCTGAACCGAGCCAAGAGTGTGAACTACTACTGCTTGAAGGTAAAATTCTAAATTATCTTCAATTCTTGTTTTGTAGATTTTGGAACTGTTTGATAGAATTAGACTGCATGCATGTTTTATTCTTGATCCTAGGAATTATTTTGAGTGTATTGCATGGTTTAGAGGTCTCGGATAGGTCAAAAACCATGAAACCCGAAACCAACCTCCATTGATGAAGCTTGAAACACCAGGTCTGAATCGACCATTACCGTTTGGAATTTTGCATGTCAAGACCTGAAATAGACCCTAAGAGGATCTCAAATATATACCTACGCGACCCCAGAACTCACTGTAGCCCCACGAATTTGAAAATGAAGCTACGGGTTTGTAACCCAAATCTTCTAAAACCGAGACCAAACTGAAAAATAACAATAGGGGCATGAACCTTATGATCCGTGGGTCACATAGAAACAAATTTGGTGTAAAACGTTTGAGAAATGAGGATGCTAGATCGTGTTACAGGTCACGGCTATCGTTTTGAAAACAGAATGGTTTAGAGTGATTCGAAGCTTTAAATGGATGCTAAATGATAGATATGACATGCAGAAACCTGTTAGGGTGAAAAACAGAGAGGAACCGTGTCCCAAACGTCACGAAATAGGAAGTGAAAATCTGCAGAAAACTAGGGCAACAGTGGGTGGTCCAACGAAGGAGACGACGCTGAGTCGACTCTGTACCTTTAAAAACGAGTTGACGGGTTGACTCGGACACGTGTCTGTCCCACGGACTGCCACTGCATTAATTAAACTGCGTCGTTTTGGGCCGTTTATATGTTAAATAGTTACGTTTAAAAGAAAAGAAAGGGAAGGAAGGAAAAACGGGGCTACGGTGTTTCGAACCCCCGACCTCCAGAACCCACGCGCCCCTTCTTTCCACTCGGCCACGCACCTACGTGTGACCCTTATGAGACAGAATATATATATATATTATATATTTAATATAAACCAGAAATAAAAGACGCATTTTGCACCTTATGGGACTCGAACGTGGTGTCTATTGGAGAGGGAGGTGGCACGCGTCCGCTGTGCCACCCTATTCGACCGTTCTTTTTCTGCCAAAAATAATATATATATTATATATATTCTGAAATTAATTTAATTAAAATCATTTAATTAAATTAAATACTCCAAATTAGTCCGTTGTCCAAAAATCATAAGTTATATATGTATTCCTACTGTCTCGGACCTCCTGAGTCCAATGGTGAGGTCCGTGACTGCAAATGAGGTACCGAAAAAAATATGATGTATGAAATTACCATAATACCCCTGACCCTGTACAAGGCCAAATGAAATCCGATTTCAACGGAACTAATACCAGTAGTAGACTTGACACCTGTGAGACTGTATACATGATTAGATGACGAACCCGAGACAGAAATTATATGACGACAAAAATGACCAAATTACCCCTGACATACCCGAACCCAAATTAAAAGCCGAGAGAGTCTAAATTTACTTTCTTCGACCTTCCGAACTCAATGGTTAGGTCCATAATATGAAAATCAGAACCGATAAATGTGTGAAGGCATCTGTTCTAACATGTTAAGCTGTGATCTAGGTAAAAATATCACTTAAACTACCATGGACAAACAGGGCAAGAAATTCACCATCATGACTAAGGCCCAGAGGTTAGCCGATAAGAAACAACAAGAGTTTATGCAAGAATTACTGAGGCAGCAAAGAGTTATTGAGCGCCATATTAGAATAGCTAAGTCCACTGAAATCGTCTCCGTCCAGCCCTTCATATATAAGGCACGTACTAAAGAAATGATTGCCGAGGCCAAGATGAAAAAACAGGAAGATACTGAAACCCTAAGCCAAATGCTTAAGAGGTAAGACCTAAGAACTAGCCACTATAAGTTAGTTCCATGAAACCCATCATAGGGTAGACTTACTCAGTCTAAGGTCATGAGTTGATAAATCTCTATAAATTGTTTTAGGCTGAAGGAGAAAAGAGGAAGGCTCCGTTCATAGCTTCAAACTCGAATATTGAAGGTGAGTAACTTCTGACACTGTTTAAGTTACTGCTCCTTGACCTGATGAATTGTTTCAAATACCATATATTTTAAATGCAATTGTTTTAAATGCATGCTTTTATCATCGATGACATGGTTTTTAGTTTCTCAAATGATTAACTATATTTCTGATTGATATGCTAGCACTCTGAACCGTTTATCTGTTTTGATCTATTGAATTTGACTTGGATTTATTGAACTATTAATTCCAACTGATTTAATTAACCTTGTGATTTAAGCAAAGATTGAATTCGAAACTCTTGCCTGGATATCTGTGTTACTCACTGGGCTTTTTAAAGCTCATTCCATTATTTTAATAATTTCAGGGGAACTCTCAGATGGACAGGTTTAGCAGGTCCAGAACTTAGGGGGAAAATGTTGGAGACCCCCAGATAAAATGATAACCCATTTTTGAGAATCTATACCATTTTTGTACTTTTTGTGTAACTGAACAGATTATGACCTTTTGTGGTGAAACTGTTTTGTAATCTTGATTAAGATAGGACTGACTATGATGTATCCTGAATGCTCTGCCAAGTATATATGTATGCATTCTCTTGTGAAAATTCCGCTGCTTAAATTATACATGTTGAATGCATTATGCTTGGGATTTTGATCGGAATGGCCTGTGGTTAGGATTACCGTCGGGGTTTTGTTTTAAAAAAAAAAAAACTGATAAAACCCGATGGGTGCCTAACTGGCCTTTGTCACGTGCCCCAAATCCGCACAGGGTGGGTCTGGGGGATGTGACACAAGTACACGATCATGACCAAGGCCCAAAGGGCCAAGGACCCAAAGCAACAGGCTTTCATACAAGAACTGTTGCATCGACAGAGGGTGATCGACAGATTTGTCAGGATAGCCAAGGCGACAGAAGTCGTCTGGGTAAGCCCCTTCATGTTCAAATCACCCACCAAGGCCATGGTGGCAGAAGCTAAAAAGAAGAAGGAGGAAAAAAGAAAATTGGAGGAGGAAAGAGAGAACACGGAAACCTTAGCCGAATGGCGTCGCAGGTATTATTATTATCATTAAGAACATAAGTTAGTAGATCTGTAATACAGCTATAAGTCAGACAGGTATAAAGATTTAGGCTTCTCACAATCTACACTTAGTAAGTTATGAAGTTGATTGAGTACATATGAAATTTATGGAATCTTCATAAATCTTGATAGGCTAAGGAAAGAGAAAGGTAAAGGGAAGGCGCCTCAATAGAGTTAACCCTAAAGGACCGAGGTGAGTAATCTTGCATTTGAAGTGGAGGCTTTAACTCCCCGGATTTCAACAGATATTTTTTTAGATCAAATATTTACAGCATTGATATGTCAAATTCAGTATTCATGACTTATGTTTTTTAAATATTCTACCATGACATGCTTCATGATTATTTACATATTATATCCGTAAATGTTTTCCTTTCAAAATAGTTGGCATGTCTGATTTTCCTCAAACATCCTGAATTTGATTATTACAAGTATTGAAGCATCATTGCAACAGTTATACGTCACACATTTTAAATACTCATGAAAGGCTTTTATATAAAAGTCATATGATAAATGTTTTACAAGATAAATAATAAGCACATAGATAGTGTGGTGAGTTGTACGGAACTCAATGGACCTATCATGTGCTTCAACACATAGTTAGGATTTTGGGTCATACGAAACTCAATTGACCTGTCATGTGTAATGTCTGGTAGCAGGATCTAATCCCCCAGGCAAATGAGATATCTCCACGTATACGTAAAATGGGAGTTTGGTTCGAAACAGATTCCACCTAATTAGAGAGAAAATATGACAAACGATTTTGGAAATGGAAGCAGGTTTTATCCCCTATTTTCACTATACATGTTTACATGATTTTAAGTTATATGTTCTGAATTACACCTACTCTTTTATGGAAATATATGTTCTAGCTTGAATACCTTGAATGTTTCAAAGCTACATATTTTACGAATGCATGTTCTCTATGTTCAAGTATACGACCAATTGGTAGTTGAGTATTTTATAAACTCTCATGTACGAAACCTCTACCAATTGAAAACCCATGACAGATGTAGGAATTACTCATTGGGCTTTTCGAAGCTCACCCCATTCCCTAACATTTTTCAGGTGATGATCAAGGTTGGACACTTGCTTAATATGGGGAGCAGTGAATGGCAACTCCAATAGGTCCTTGGAGATATTTTGGTAGTAGTAGGACCCATTATTAGTTAAACTTTTGTAATAGAAATTTTGGACAATGATGTACTTAAGCCCGAGGGGCACATGGATATGTACTATGTAGAACCTTTAGTTAATATTATTATGCTCTGATTATTATCTTTATGTGTACCGCTATGAAGGGCTGCCGTATCAGATTGATATGCGGCAGATGTTTTATTTTAAAAGAAAAGAAAAAGTTTTTCACGCTTCCGCAACCACAGGTCGCATCGCTGTCTGATATTGTTGCTTATGTATGAGCCTTGTCTCGAGGCCTTCGGGTCTCGGGGCGGCGGTCGCGATCTGGTAATCCGCACAGGGTGGGTTTCGGGTCGTGACATACGCACTTATTGATGTCCTCACATTTTCATTGAACTGAACTTAGCAACTGAACACTTAGACGATTGATTATACTGATTCCATTAGATCCGGAAAGTTATTGTTGGAGAATGTTAGATAGGAAGGCATGTGAATTCTAGGCTAGTTATTGAAACATTTTTATATTACCATGAGGATCATTATCTAGAAATGTTAAACATAGAACACACGAGATACAGATTAGGAGCACAAGTATTCTCAATGATTGGCCTATACTTGGGAGTTAGGTCTAGTGATATAAAAGAAATGACATTTAGAAATCAACACAGATACTATGAGTTCATTATGATACTGTTAGAATGACATATGCCCAATGGACTTGTTGAATGGAATTCTATAACACCACTACACCTATCCTACCAAACCCAAGTGATACTAGGAGATGATCGGAGCATTAAGTTAAATTTTTAGGTTCAGTTGATATCAAAGAGTTAGTGTTAGAAAAATTTAGTAATAAGTGGTTCATTGGAGATGAGACTAATGTACTAGTATTACCAATGTCCACGTAGAGTCAATCCTGACATGATAGATAGACTCTTATATGAATTCTGACCATTGATCTTTTACAGTGAATAGTTTTAGGAGATGATCAGGCTACTGTACCAGTAGTCACAGGTATTATTTTCAGTTGTTTACAAGTGCCCAAGTCACGCCCCAGATTTTCGCGAACCCGGGGAGCGACTGAACGAAAGAAAAGGAATAAATAAATGACAATGAATTAAATTTAAATTAAATCTCCCACATTATTCCTCAAGTTTTTCCCCCAAGATTAAAATTAAATGCTTGTCCCACTTAATGCTCCAATCAATTTAAATCATGTTTAAAATTGGTCCTTAAAATAGCCTTAAAGTATCTCCAAAAATCCCCCTAAAGTGATGTCTCAGATGCCCCAAAAAGTCTTAGGACATGGTCAAAAGATAGTTAAATATCAGCCTAAGTTTGGTCCTAGTGGATGCCCAACTGTGGTCTTGAAATCTAGGTCACAACATAACCAAAACATGATCCACAAAGGTCCCTAAAACAGTCCTTAAATAGGCCCAAAAATTAGCCAAACTTGGCCCAAAATATTGTCTAAAAGGTGTCCCAAAAATAGTTCAAAAGGTGGCCAAAAAGTAACTCAAAAGGTGGCCAAACAAGGATGGGACAGCAGGTGCCAGCAGAGGGGCCACGCGTATGGGCAGCGGTAGGCGCGCGCAGGGCGCATGGCACTCGGCGCAGGCCGGCGGCAGGGGCTGGGGTAGCAGACTGTTCCAAAATCTGATTTTCTGCATTTTTACTGTTCATGGCTGCAACACAAATGTTTCATTTTCTGATTTTTTTCCAAAGTCTTAAAGGCCACTTTTTCCCCATTTTCAGCCCAATTCCCAAGGACATTATCCTCCTAATTTGGACACTTTTCTCAACCATTTAAATGGTGTTTTACACACTTATTTTTCACTTTATTTTTCAAAATTTTGGGCATAGTTTCCTTTGTTTTTCCAAGGCTTTTCCACCTAATTTTCACAACATGTATGAATATAAATTCACCAACAACCCACCCTCATACGGTGGCCACAAACCCATCCAACCAAAACATGCATTCTCCATATCTAACACATCCATATAAAATGTAATTAACTACGATCATTATACATTCATTTGATTCATAACTTATGCATATTAAAATGGCCCAAGGCCTAAAGTTTACAACTTGTTCCAATACAAAACAAAATAAATTGGGCTTATGCCCATACATCCAAAAAGTGCCCCAACGGCCAAATCTTCAATTCAGTTTATGTCTTCCCGTCCTTCAAGACTTGAAGAAGTCTCAAGTACCTAGGGTCTCATTTGAAATATATTTCCCACGAATGGGTCAGCTCAACTGCTGGTATAATGTAATACTAAGACTAGAAACAAATTTAAGGGCGTGGCATGTGCAAGTGTACATTCATTTCTATAAGCCTCTCTAATCAATCCATACAATGTACTGGCAATATTCATAACAGATCCATACAAACTCTATACCACATCAATGAATTCATTAATATGACGTAATGAAATGATGCGTGACACACCCACGCAACTCTATGCCACACCCATGTCAACTCTATGTCATGTCAACTCTATGCCACACCCATGTCTCGGTTTTACAAATTGCATCCGATGGTCCATCGAGTACCACACCTGTTTCACGGACCGCCCCCGTCGGGTCAATCAAGCACCGATACATGTCTCGCTTCACAGTCCGGACCCCGTTGGCATGCAAGTACCAAATGGCCAATTTTGGGTTTTTCACCACAAGATCTACACCCTCATAATGCATAGCACTTCGTGCTCAACTCACACCATATGTCCAAGGAATTTCACCATGTCAAAATGCCATGCTTTTTATGCAAGTTCAATATGGCAATGCATTAAACACATGGTATCCCTTATCCCAAATCATATAACTCATTCATGAAAGTTAAATTTAAACTTCAAGGCATCACCCTCACAACATGTATGCATCACAATTGAATATATCCATACATATGTAAAGCACAAGTCTCACACTTTCAACAAATTCATAAGAGCATAGAATTCTATTAAATATAAAAGCATCAAATCATTACATGGCCCAACCAAAAGGTGTGTCAATAATTACATGGGTTGACAATCTCATGGCACAATTCTATCTATCAAATACACACCAAACAAAGCAAGAAATCACCCAAAATCAACAAGAACAAAAATCCTCCTAAACTACCAACTCTAGGCTTTTCAAAGGAGCTACTTCCTAGGTGATCCCTTAACATTAGATATACATTTACAGCAGTTCAAATACATGTAAAAACACAAAGGAACTTAAATCTATTGCTAGCTTAGCATTACATCATACCTAAAATCAGTTGTTCTTAAATTTTGGTGGCTGTGTTTCCTGGACTAACAAACTATTTGGTGAGAATATAGTACTCGTGGAGACGAACAACTTCACAGAAGGAAGTTTGGCCAAAATTCCTCTCGAAATGTGTGTTTTGGCAGCTTGAAAGTTGAAGAATCTAGGACTTTTCTCTCTCTCTCTCTCTCTCTCTCTCAAGAACGTGACCTGCTGCATATACAGAATGAATTCTGTATAAATGTCTGTCTAGGTGTCCTATTTATAGTGAGGGACCAAAGGGTTAAGGGCAAATGACCATTTCGTCCTTAATGAGCTCGGAAACCATTACTCTACAACCCATTCCTAAACACTTCAATTCGAAATTTTGTTTATCCAATGTTCATAAAATTATTTTAAATGAAAACTTTCAGAAGGAAACATTTTTGTTTGAGGTCGGTTTTTGGCCGTTTCCGCCCGGGTCACCCGAGTGCCCTTTTTGTCCAATTTCAAAAACTGTTTTCGTTTTCGATGAAATTCATACAGAGGTTACCTCACAATATTCTAAGGATATTTATCTTTATAACACACTCCAAATATACTTCTAAACATGTCAAACGGTGAAATCATGCCTATATATGCTTTACCGACAAAACTGGCTTTTACCGACAAAACCGTGCATGCAAAATGTTCTACCGACAAAACGAAAAATTTTTCCACATTTTTCAGATCTCTACATCTTTCCCACCTTAAATAAATTTCATCTCAAAATTTAAAAATATACCTCTTTCCACAAAATAATAAAAGATCAATTCAAAATGCATTGTAACATAGAGACATGCGGCCTTACCCATGAATCATTCACCTCTCCCTCAGCCAGGCGATGTGGAATACATTACCATCTCCCATTACCCCCTCCCCCCAAAGGAATCTCGTCCACTTGGGCAGGCATGCAGCAACGTGCAGCCATCCCCACACTCCCTGCTAGGGTCTGGTATGATCTCATATGTAACGGCCCACTCCCCATGGCACAATGCATAATGAAATCCTCAAAATATGTTGGCTCATCAATGCAAATTTTCCAAATCCATCCAAATATCATGACCCACCTCCATAATTCCACACAATAATAAAAATAAGGGAAAATTCTTACTGTTCACAAGGATATCTCAAAGTCTCTCGCACACATGCTGACCATCTAACTAACCTCAAATCAAGTTATGCAATCATCCAGTAATTCATCACAATAGTATCAATATATCGCCTACACTTCAAGATTAACCTAATCGAGTACAAGTGAAAGGTCAGACTTATACATGAACCCCAAATAACTGTGGCAATAGCATCAACCGATAGGCTACTCCTCCAATACTTTTATCAATCAAGATCTTGCAAAGATCTGTAACACTCATGTCGAGTTCTCGATTAATTAAAAGAGTCCGTCAATCACATGGAACTTATCACATTGGTTTCAAGCCTAACTTAATTTAGTCCCTATAATCAACACCCTCAGAAACCATTCTACACATCAAATTCATCATTTAGTCATCTCGTCATAATTCCCCAAATTGAGTTTTCAACTCATATAGTTTCACAATTATCACAAGATACATTTTCAAACCATTCTATAGAGAACTCACTCCACCTACAATAGCAATTTTCCAAGTGAAGCATCAAAATGTCCCAATTTAATTCATCACTATTTGTATTCACTCATCATGTAAATTTATGATTAAAATCTATCATCCATCAACTAGGAAAAACAAAACGGGCATACACAGGCCTTACTAACAAATGACTTCCATCATCAAAGAAATATAATAAAAAACCTTACCCTTGAAGATCAATCCAACCACTATGTGGCCACAATAGAAAATAGTCATAACAAAATTCCTAACACTTTCATATTCCAATAAAAATCAAAAGCCATCAAATGCACTATTATAATTCTCAGTAGCCAACCATAGTTAAATATGCAAATCTACATGTCACTCCATCCCCGAGACATACCATCTCTAACTAATCTTACATTCCTAGAGTATCCATCAATATCGGTAATAATCATAGTGTGATATCCCGACCCGGGATACGACACATATACCGAGGCAAGTTGATTGAATAAGTGTAACATGGTCTGTTTAGAGCTCTATATTATTTTATCATATGTACAGTGTCGGGTAGTACCCGAGCAACTCAGAACCTTACCTCGAAAAGCGTGCATGCGTGCAACCCATGCATGCATACGTACGTACACATGCATAGTTCACGAAATATTAGTGTATGTATACGCGACTAAAAATACAATTATACGTATTTATATGATTATAAATACATGTATAAGAATATGTATTTGATGTGTGTATTATATATATATATATGTAATATACATGTATTGATGTATATATGTATATGTGTAATAATATAAAAGGAAATATCAAGAAAAGAAAAAGGAAAAAGGAAAGAGGGCTGCTGATCAGTGAGTATGTCACTGTGTATGTGTGTGTGTATCATTGTGTGATATACATGGAGGTGTGTGTATCATTGTGTGATATACATGGAGGTGTGTGTAGAAAGTGTGTGTTTTGAGTGAACAGCCGACAGTGGGAAGGATATTTATATCCTCTCTTATATGTGCTGTAATATATATAGTATATATATATATATAATCTCAACCAAAGAGTCAAAGAAAGGGGCTGGTAGAGAGAGAAAGTGAGGCGGTTGGTGTGTGCTTATATATATCGTATACATATGAGGGGTGTTGGAAAGAAAAATAGAAAAGAAAGAAATCAAAGGAGGAAGCCGAGAGTGGAACCAGAGAAAAGAAAGGAGAATCCGCGACCAACAGGTGAGTAAGACTTGAAATTATCATTTCTATTTTATTAGTGTAATGCTTGGTATGATAATTGGAACATATAGTAGAGTTTAAAAGAAAATAACTGAAAGAAAAATGATAAGAAATGGTTGAAAAATGAATAAGAAAATCGGAGTTGCAGGTTTATGCAATGAATTCGGGTTAGTTGATTTTATGCTAAAAACTCAGTTTAAAATGCATGGGATTGATCCCATTAAGTGCAGAAATTAAATAGAATGAAAAGAGGGTCAAAACAGTTGAGAACCGAGTGCAAAAATGATGAAAACCAGCTCACCGAAAAACCGGCCGGAGCTATTAACCTCCATATTCGAGAAGATTGGGAAGGTTGTGAGGGAAATGGAGGATAGGAATGAGGTCGTGGGGAAGAAAGGAAGAGATTGGCATTGAAAATGGGAGAGAAAACCGATCGGGGCAGGTTGCTGTCACCGGAGATGGTGACGGAACCCTACTGTTTTCCTACCGGAGACGTGGGGAAGATGACCGAAAAATCGTGGGGGCTACCGGGTTAAGTCTAGACTGGATCTGGGTTCGGATCGGGTCGGTACCCGACCGGATATGAAGTGGGCATGATACTGTGTCATTTTGGGTTTTTAATTTAAATGGATTTGGGCTGTTTGGTTACATGGATAGTAAATTGGAATTGGGTTTGGGGTTATCCAAACCAAGGATGGGATAGGAAATCAGGGTTATTGAAATCCGGTTTTTCAAATGAAGTGAACCGTTTGGTTCAAGGGAGGGGCAGACCGGTTTAGGGTTTTGACTGATGAACCAACTGGTTCAGACCGCAGGTTTTGGAAATTATGAACCGGCCCCAAATGTTTTGAGAAATCCCACTAAGGCCCAAACAAAAAATTAATTAAATATTAATTTTTACAATAATGCCCCTATCTCAAATATGGGTCAGACAAAGTCCAAACGATACAAATGAATAGTCAAAACCTATTATCTCGGATGTTCTGAGTCCAATGGTGGGGTCCGTTTTACGAGATGGAAACCCCGAAGGATAAAATACCGTAAAAGTGCAAAATGACCATTTTGCCCTTTGTAGTACAAATGTCCAAATGGAATTCCGCTGAAAGCCTAAACCGACTTTCTTCGGCGTTCCGGACTCAATGGTAAAGTCTAGAATAGTATTTGAAATACTTATGATAGAAAGGCATAAAATTTGATGAATAGCATTATTCTGAAACGTATTCACTGATATATAGGAAACTCCAAAGGCAAGGGTACATTCACGGATTTCTGAGATAGAATCACGATAGAGGTAAGTAAATTCACCTTCTCTTCATATGGTGTTTCCAAGCCAAGTTTATTCTCTTTACTGCCAAGCTTGTACTCTTGAAAGTACCTCACGTTATTGCTATCCACAATGCAATATTGTTCTATCTTGTGGACATTGATTGACTGCTATGTCGTTGTTATCATGTGAACCATGCCTTGAAAGGCTTACTGCTATGTCTTTATTGTCTGCTATGTCTTTATTATGAACCATGCCTGGAAAGGCCTACTGTTATGTCTTTACTGAATATATGATATTCCATCTTATACTTCTATGGAATTATGAATAATCATGATATGTTATGAATACGGGATTTGTGCTCAGTCACAATATCCATCCGATGCTTTCTATATTAACTGGAGACCTAAGGGTCAAGTACATAAATGGACAGGTGGCAGGAATGAATTCCTCGAAGGCTTTCCACCGGACAATTGACTGGCATAAACATTGGCATTTTCATTTCATTCCCATTGGCATTTCATTTACATTTACATTGGCATTTTACCTGAGAACAGAGTAAATGCATCTCCTAAGAATTGGTATGATTACGTTATTGAATAACACTATTCCTTGTGACTTATCTTAAACTAGAGAGGACACTCTTCATTGAATTGATTGTGATCGATTTATTGTGGCAGTACTTCTTGTTGTTGTATTGATGTTGAGAGATTCATGTTGAATGGTGTATCCATTACTCCTGATTGTACATTGTGACTTATTACTCATTGGCCTTCATGGCAACTGTTCTCATTGGCTATTACAGCATCTCCTTTTTTATGATTGGCTATCATAATCTTATTCATGGATTTGTATCTTATCGATACCAGTGTCGGAGATCTGTTTTTACTTGCTGAGCTCTCGTAGCTCATTCCCCCCATTTACCCCCATTTCAGGTGATGACGCTGCAAGACCCCAGTAGGAGTCTGAAAGCATAGGAGGACATTTTGAGGAAACGTATCAGTCTATGTTTTAGTTCTCCCATGTATTCACCACCCTCGGGTGCTGGTTACGTTTGGTTCTTATTTTGCTTATGTAGAACCATATTATGTATTGTAAAGACTTCCGCTAACATTGTGTATTGAAAGACTTCCGCTGATGTACTATTACTTGATAAGACTTCCTGCTGTTATTGTTTTGAGGTTTTAGTACTTTGCATATTAGTACTATGATACAGGAATGGAAAAAGTAGGGACGGCCTTCGGGTCAGCCCCGCGACACGAGATCCGCATAAGGGTGGGTTTCGGGTCGTGACACATAGCTCAATATTAACAATAATCCACCATTTCTGTTCACCAATCAGTGGACTTTCACAAGATCATCCCATTTCCAAATTAAAATTTTCATTCTCAAATTACATGTTAAACAAAGTTTGAAATCACACTCACCACCAACTTGTCCTAACCAGGCCATTCACAATCCATTTTCTATATCACACGACACGATTACCATACTCCATTAACTAATAATTCAACAATACTTTCTACCCCAAGTATATTTCCTACACATTCCCTCACATACAAAATAATGGCAGGCTGTCCATCTTTACCTTTTCTTATTCACCTCAACTATTTTATCTTAGTGTAATTCATTTCCATTCATACCACATATTATTAAAAGTTTCCCATTTTCATCTCCTTAAGCTTGTAAGCTTTTAATTGTAATTTAATATTTTTTTTTTGCACTTATTCAAAAATATGTTCCAAAATGCGATATAGACATATAAGCACATATGTACCCAATCGATGGGTGTCTATAAAAACAAAACATGCAATACATGTGTTTTACACATCAAAAAAATTTAACATACTTCATTTATATCCACATACCTTACACATACATAAAAAAAAAATGTTCTCGTACTTAATACACATAACAATTCAATCAAACAATGGCAATTTCTAAAGATGTATTACATTCCCATCATGTAATTAGTACATACTCATGCAAGTTCACCTTAATTAATTTACTTTTTCTTGATGCCTTCAATCGTCTTATTAGGTATCTTTTACCTTTTTCCTGCATATAACTAGGTGATAACCCTTCATGGATCACAGCTCCTTTTGTTACTAGGTGATGGATGGCCAGTCCATACACTTGTAACTCAAAAACCTGTTACTAATTCAGAATATTCATAATACAATCACAAGTGATCCTAACTACATGGGTTTGTAACCTAGTAGATACATTTCTATGTCATATGCCCATAACAGTTAATATTAATTCAATCATTCACACATACATAACATGGTTAAGCATATTTTTATACATGCATTACTACCTAATCCATTCTGTTTAGATATCATAGTTGTAGTACTGTAACCCTATGAATATCGGGTATTAACCTAGTATGTACACATAGAATCAGCAAACAACATTCAATAGTTAACACGTAGTCTACCGTATCAACACCCACGTATAAGATCCGTCCTAAGAATATTCACATACATGAATAAGTATACAACTCATCATATAGTGAACTAGGCATACATCCAATCCCATGGATATCCCGGCTCATAGCCTACCATATAGATAACTAAGCATGTAGCCTATCTCACAAATCATCCAGTCTACTACATAGATATAAACATCTAGCCCCAATTCATCAATAATCGAGCATCCCACATATTGTCCAATTTCCACACACTAAAGTATCAAGCACTCACCTAATCACATAATCCAAACCAGCCCAATTAAGTCAAGGTCTAACCTTTCCTAACTCATAACAATGTCTATCATAGAAGGATCCACAGACACCCCTGTGAAATAAAAACTATCTCCCTCAGGAGTACACACCTATCACTTTCCCCCTACAGTAATCTACGCTCGCCTGAAAAATGAACAACTAATACATCCTCAATATAATGTCAAAACTAGGCATGTCAGGTAGAATGAAGTCAACTAAGGACGTGGTTCAGCTATCTCTATCAAGTAATCTTGATAGGTCCTCATCAATGTCACACTACCCCAAGTATATGCACATAACTCGCATCTTGAACACAAGACTCTTAGTCAAAGATTTATGTCATCCAACTCTTAACTCGATACACAATTTCCTGTAAAGCATCAACCAATGTTTATCCTTCATTCAATCATAACTATGTAATCATTCTTATAAACCATGCTAGAACTAAGTTCATGACTCACGCTTTAATTCGGTCCAATTCAAGCAACTCATTATTTTCACAATGCTTATTTTTTTACAAGTTCATTTAACCAATTTATTATTCTCATAACAACTAGTATAGATCATCTCGTAGAACTAGGTAATCCAATAGTATCCAGCATTAAGTTACCTCTATAGACCACCACAAAATAATATATTCCAGTTCAATAAAGAAATCGTTTTAATCCCCAATTTTTTCGATTCACATCACTTGAATTTATCAATATTCATCCTAAGCATGAAGTCAAAATTTAATTACATCATAGTCGGAATTTATCCACATCAATCTTTTCCAAACCCTTCATGTCTATACAATTCTCCGAAGACGAGATATCATCAATCATTACCTAATAATCTAAAAAATAATGCTAAACACACTTGCTTAATCATAAGTTATAAAACTCACATCCACCACCTTCATCCATTGGTTACAATAAACAATTAATATCGAGTTCTAACACAGTCTTTCTCAAAAAAAAAAAAAAAAAATCCATTTAAGTAATACAACACACACATGTGTAAGTCATGCTAGTATTTAACTAGTCCAACTAACTGAAGGTCTAAACCCCATCTACTGTTCTAATACATTAGATCCTAAATCTCACATCAATCGGGCTAACAAGGTCGATAGCAGTTCGAAAACTAAAGTTTTGCCTCTCCCTCAACCTACTCTATCCTTAACCAAGTGTTTTAGATGGTATCCTACAATAGAAACACATATCATTCTATCACGTATGTAAACACATTCCAAATCACTACATACAATCATGCCAATACCCACATCACACATATCATGCCTCACACTGTATCAGATCATGTAATCATACATCATTGTATAACATCCATTAATACATAATCTCAACAAGTCAGTGTATCCATTAAGAATAATCACATAACACACGAGATCCCACCACCAACCATCGACAGCTTACACCAAGTCAAATTCCCTCTCTCAAGGGTCTCACGGTGTCCAACAACACCTATCATTGCCAAGTATTCGTAAACTAGAACTTTACACAGTCCACAAAGGTTATACAATTTCCAAACCATACGTCATAGTTCCATTGTGTTCAACAACACCCCACGGTCTCTAGGTATTCGAACCTATGCTCTGATACCACGTTGTCACTGCTCCGGAATTTTCGCGAACCCGGGGAGCGACTGAACGAAAGAAAATGAATAAATAAATGACAATGAATTAAATTTAAATTAAATCTCCCACATTATTCCTCAAGTTTTTCCCCCAAGATTAAAATTAAATGCTTGTTCCACTTAATAATCCAATCAATTTAAATCATGTTTAAAATTGGTCCTTAAAATAGCCTTAAAGTATCTCCAAAAATCCCCCTAAAGTGATGTCTCAGATGCCCCAAAAAGTCTTAGGACATGGTCAAAAGATAGTTAAATATCAGCCCAAGTTTGGTCCTAGTGGATGCCCAACTGTGGTCTTGAAATCTAGGTCACAACATGACCAAAACATGATCCACAAAGGTCCCTAAAACAGTCCCTATATGGGCCCAAAAATTGGCCAAACTTGGCCCAAAATATTATCTAAAAGGTGACCCAAAAATAGTTCAAAAGGTGGCCAAAAAGTAACTCAAAAGGTGGCCAAACAAGGATGGGACAGCAGGTGGCAGCAGAGGGGCCACGCGCATGGGCAGCGGCAGGCGCGCGCAGTGTGCACGGCACTCGACGCAGGCACGCGGCAGGGGCTGGGGTAGCAGACTGTTCCAAAATATGATTTTCTGCATTTTCACTGTTCATGGCTGCAACCCAAATGTTTCATTTTCTAATTTTTTTCCAAAGTTTTAAAGGCCACTTTTTCCCCATTTTCAGCCCAATTCCCAAGGATATATCCTTCCTAATTTGGACACTTTTCTCAACAATTTAAATGGTGTTTTACACACTTATTTTTCACTTTATTTTCCAAAATTTTGGGCATAGTTTCCTTTGTTTTTCCAAGGCTTTTCCACCTAATTTTCACAACATGTATGAATATAAATTCACCAACAACCCACCCTCATACGGTGGCCACAAACCCATCCAACCAAAACATGCATTCTCCATATCCAACACATCCATGTAAAATGTAATTAACTACGATCATTATACATTCATTTGATTCACAACTTATGCATATTAAATTGGCCCAAGGCCTAAAGTTTACAACTTGTTCCAATACAAAACAAAATAAATTGGGCTTATGCCCAAACATCCAAAAAGTGCCCCAAGGGCCAAATCTTCAATTCAGTCTATGTCTTCCCGTCCTTCAAGACTTGAAGAAGTCTCAAGTACCCGGGGTCTCATCTGAAATATATTGCCCACGAATGGGTCAGCTCAACTGCTGGTATAATGTAATACTAAGACTAGAAAAAAATTTAAGGGCTGTGATATATGTAAGTGTACATTCATTTCTACAAGCCTCTCTAATCAATCCATACAATGTACTAACAAAATTCATAACGCATCCATACAAACTCTATACCACATCCATGAATTCATTAATATGACGTAATGAAATGATGCGTGACACACCCACGCAACTCTATGCCACACTCATGTCAACTCTATGTCATGTCAACTCTATGCCACACCCATGTCTCGATTTTACAGATCGCATCCGATGGTCCATCGAGTACGACACCTGTTTCACGGACCGCCCCCGTCGGGTCAATCAAGCACCGATACATGTCTCGCTTCACGGTCCGAACCCCGTTGGCATGCGAGTACCAAATGGCCAATTTTAGGTTTTTCACCACAGGATCTACACCCTCATAATGCATAGCACTTCATGCTCAACTCACACCATGTGTCCAAGGAATTTCACCATGTCAAAATGCCATGCTTTCATTATGCAAGTTCAATATGGCAATGCATCAAACACATAGTATCCCTTATCCCAAATCATATAACTCATTCATGAAAGTTAAATTTAAACTTCAAGGTATCACCCTCACAACATGTATGCATCACAATTGAATATATCCTATACATATGTAAAGCACAAGCCTCACACTTTCAACAAATTCATAAGAGCATAGAATTCTATTAAATATAAAAGCATCAAATCATTACCTGGTCCAACCAAAAGGTGTGTCAATAATTACATGGATTGACAATCTCATGGCACAATTCTATCTGTCAAATACATACCAAAGAAAGCAAGAAATCACCCAAAATCAACAAGAACAAAAATATTCCTAAACTACCAACTCTAGGCTTTTCAAATGAGCTACTTCCTAGGTGATCTCCTAACATTAGATATACATTTACAGCAGTTCAAATACATGTAAAAACACAAAGGAACTTAAATCTATTGCTAGCTTAGCACTACATCATACCTAAAATCATTTTTTCTTAAACTACGGTGGTTGTTTTTGCTTTAATGCCAAAATATTTGGTGAGAATATAGTACTCATGGAGACGAACAACTTCTCAGAAGGAAGTTTGGCCAAAATCCTGCTCGAAAGGTGTGCTTTGGCAGCTTGAAAGTTGAAGAATCTAGAGCTTTTCTCTCTCTCTCTCTCTCTCTCTCTCTCAAGAACGTGACCTGCTGCATATACAGAATGAATTCTATATAAATGTCTGTCTAAGTGTCCTATTTATAGTGAGGGACCAAAGGGTTAAGGGCAAATGACCATTTCACCCTTAATGAGCCCAAAAACCTGTTACCCTACAACCCATTCCTAAACACTTCAATTCAAAATTTTGTTTTATCCAATGTTCATAAAATTATTTTAAATGAAAACTTTTAGAAGGAAACATTTTTTTTTGAGGTCAGTTTTTGGCCGTTTCCACCAGGGTCACCCGAGTGCCCTTTTTGTCCTAATTTCAAAAACTGTTTCCGTTTTTGCTGAAATTTGTACAGCGGTTACCTCACAATATTATAAGTATATTTCTCTTCTATAACACACTCCAAATATACTTCTAAACATTTCAAACGGTGAAATCATGCCTATATATGCTTTACCGACAAAACCAGCTTTTATCGACAAAACCGTGCATGCAAAATGTTCTACCGGCAAAACAAAAAATTTTCCCTCATTTTTCAGATCTATACAGCCCAATATTGTTAAATTTTAGCTCTACGTATTGATTTATAGCTCCAACAATTACTACTAGTTGAACATGGAAACAGAACTCCTAAGTTATATGTTAACTGTTCAAATCCCACTAAAAGAATGATTGATGATAGATGTTATGCATGAAACAAGTAGAATATGTAACATGGATATACAAGTATTAGATTGACATATTATCATCTCGTAGAATTTTAAAAGACATTGATGAGTTAAGTGATTTAATAATTGGTAAACTTCAAGGAACGATAACAGATTTAAATGCTAAGATTTATAATCTTTAGAATAAACTACATACTGATATAGATACGAATGATTACATGATAGACCAGATATAATGAATGGCGACTCTTGGAAGAGTCATTATCATGGAATATTATACATTGGAGAAATCATTAGTAAGGAGTGATATACATAGAATATAAGAGGTACAGATCATAAGTCTAGAGTTCTTAGCCGATCTAAGAAAGAAATTGATGGTTTAAAAACAATTAAATGATTTGTGACTGTTAGAAGATAAAAGCAAGTTAAGATACTAAAGGTTAACTAGTTTTGGGAAAATACAACATGTTATGATGAAAGTTGATGATTCTTGAATAACTAAGACGAGCAAATAAATAGTGATTCTTAAAAATAGTACTACGTAAAGGTAAATGATGAAAATGCTTGAGATTGTGACACTGAAAGGATTGAAGGAGGTTTCGATAAATAATATAGACAGATAAATGAGGCTTGACTAGGAGATAGTAATGATACTTCAGAAAATTTGGAAGGAATCATAGTGATATTGAACTTAGTAATCCTTAATGATTGATTATCTTATGGAAGTATGCACTTGATATCTATTGGGTTACAGTTGATGATTGTTCTATATTGAGGGAGCCATTGAGAATTAAATGACTATATCTAGACTATAGACTTGATGTTTATAATTGGACGATTGTTATATATTGCGAGAGTTATTGAAAATTGAATTTTTATTTATGAATTATGAACTTGATGGTTAAGCTTAGATGATTGTTTTATACTGTGAGAAACAGTGAAAATTGATTTACGTTCCATAATGAATGAGGAAAACGGTTAGTACACATTGAAAGATAGGAAGTAACATAGAATTGGAAATATGATGCTTTGAAAAGCAGTGAATTTGATAGTAATATCTAAATGGAATGAAAATACCCTGGAAAGGTAGTAGAACTAATAGTGATATCTAGACAGAGTAGTAACACCTTGAAAGGCGATACATGTGACAAGTAACAGTTAATTAGAATGCTTATACACTGAAAGGGAATGGATGTAACAATGAATTAAGATATGAGAGATAGCCTGAAGGAAACTTAATTGGCTAGTACAAGAGAGATTGATGACGTACCAGAAATGTGAAAAATCTTGAGTAAGTTATAGATAGACCCTGATAAGGTAAAAGATGAATAGAGTTTTGAAGACATTTACGAAATAAGCAAGACTGTTAGAAATTGACATTATAAAATGTGATGAATTTGATAAGAGACTGATATATGATGAATAAGTGTTAGAAAAGATTTGATAAATCTTATAACTGATCCGAATAGTAGATTTGATATGAATAAAGGATGATACTTTGTTAAGATAGTTGAAAGTAAGTGATAAACAAACCTGAGTAACTTTTAAAGATTAATGTGATCTAAATGACTGTAAAAGACTAGAAGTGTAGTAAATTATTTAAAGGGATCATGAAATAAAAACGATACATGAAGTTGTAGAAAATACTACAAGAATGCTTACAAGAATAGAAGAAAGTAAAG
The DNA here is from genome assembly GCA_008638375.1 of Nyssa sinensis. Classification (NCBI taxonomy): domain Eukaryota; kingdom Viridiplantae; phylum Streptophyta; class Magnoliopsida; order Cornales; family Nyssaceae; genus Nyssa; species Nyssa sinensis. The sequence continues at coordinate 29,568,125 of CM018046.1, forward strand.
ATCTGTGAACAGTAAGGAATTATGAACTGTATCGATTTTAGAAAACTTAAACCATTTGATTGAATCTCAGACAACACAGGGAACCTAACAGGGATTGGCAACAATTACAGAAGCCTTCAATAGGAAGTACTTTCCTTAGGAAGTTAGGAATTAGAAATTCTGAGTTTCTAGTACTACATCAGTGGCCAAAGGTACCCTTCTAGTTACTTATGAACTGTTTACTTTTCACGTTATTTTTACACATTAGAGTATGTCCTCACATGTTGCTAACTGAATGTAGAAAATGAACACCTAGATTATTTGACTCATTGCTTAAATGTCCACCAAGGGAACTATCATTGAACCATGTTAAATATAGAATACATGAAATACAAACCAGGGACACAAATATTCTTAGACAGTTGACTTGAGGTCAAGGAACAGTTAGTTGAACGGCAGGCCTATTATAGAGGAATGATGATTAGAAACGAATATGAACTCTATGAGTTCCATATGATACTATTGGAATGATATATACCCCTAAATATATTAGTAGACTTAATCAATAGAATTTTAAAACCCCATTTAGGAAATTTCATAATTTTATTCACCAAATGATGCCTTACACTTACGAAGAACTAGGAGAACCATAGAAAAGAATTGAGATTCATGTGAGGGTTTCGAAATACACTAGAAATTTATAGATAGAGTAATACAATGATCTGATGTGACTGTAAAACTTGATTCTCCATAGAAAATTTTTATATAGTTAAATGTAAACACCTATTTAAGTTATACCACGATGTTAGCAAAACCACGGGAATCACCGGAGTTTGAACTGCTAAGTTTGGGGACAAATTTATTTTTAAGGGGGGTAAGAATGTAATATCCTAACCCGGGATATGGCATGTATACCGAGGTAGACCCGGTCAAGTAAAATAACACTAGTTGTAAACCGAGCTGTTTAAGCCTTATATCATGATATGTCATTAGGACCGAACAATTTTGAATATGAATGGTTTGTTTTGTACAGCCAGTGTTGGGTGACACTCGAGCAACCTAGGACCGAGTCTCGTAATGCGTGCATGCATGCACTCCCATACATGTGTACAATTTCATATAAGGGTAGGCTGTTAAAAATAAGTGTATATAAATGCTTATGGAAATAAGTATATATATATATATATATATAAGTATATGGATATATATGAGTTTATGATTAAAGTATAATATACATATATATATATATTGTATTGTATAAGGTATATATATATGTATGTATATCTTTAATTTAAAATACATGAAAAGGAAAAGGGAAAGGGGCAGCATGCAGTTGCAAGTGTGTGCTTGTGTGACTGTGTATCGTTGTGTGTGTGTGTGTGTATCAAGTATGTGTGTTTGTGTGTATTGAAAAGAAGCAGCAAGGTTGCTGACAGTGAGGGAGATATATATATATATATATACACACACACTAACTTATGTGCCGTAATGTATATATCATATATTATATATTAAAGATCAAGGAATTAGTCAACAAAGGAGGCTGGGATTGAGAGGAAACCGAGAGGGGCCAAGGCTAGTTGTGTGGTGTTATACATATATATATATATGCATATATCCATGGGTTGAGAGAAAAATAGCCAAGGAAAGATTGGGCTCAGAACACTCAAAAGAGAAATCAAAAAGGAAGGAGAGAAAGATTTGAAACAGGAACGAGTAAGTTAAATTTGAAAGTTTCATTTCATGTTTTTGTGATTTACTATATAAAGCATGATAAAAACATTAGGGCCATGTAACTTATTCAAAAATAAACTGAATGCAAAAATAATTAGTCCAAATAGTAAAGGAACCAATGTGGAACATGGATTTATAGTTTTTGAGGAATAATCGGCAAATGTTAATTCTGGTCATTAAACTCAGTTTTTATAATGAGGAACAAACCTCCATAGGTACAGAAACACATTAGAAATGAAGAAGAGTTGAAACAATAGAAGAAAAGGTTCGAAAATTGAAATGGAAAACTTCAAGAATTAGGGCAACACAGGGAAGAGGGGAAAGAGACGATGAACAGGAATACAAATGGCACCATTTGGAGAATGGGGATTGAAACTGTGTCGTTTCGAGGGTGAGGGTGTTTTAAATTAAATATGAATTGGGATTGTTTGGTTGGGAGTTTATGGAACTGAAACCAGAACAGGGATAACTTATTCCTAATTTAATTCGTTAAACGCCATTTGGCTTAGGAATAATAAGAAAAAAATGCGCAGAGGCGTGCAGCCCCTGGGAGTTGAACATGGGACATAAGGAAGGGATAGAATACACGGACCACTGAGCCATGGGCTCACGTGTGGTCATAGGACCCCTCAATATATATATATATATATATATATATATATATATATATTATAAATTAACTAAAATCAAGAAAATAAAAAAGGGCGCAACCCTGGGAATCGAATCGTGAACCAAGGGAAAGGGTAAGGCACATATGACCAATTGGACAGGCAAACCTGCGGTGTTTGTTGCGCACAAATAAATATATATTATGTACAACTTATGTTAAATTAAATAAATTAATTAAATTAAATTAAATAATAGTGAAATAGTCCGATGTCCAAATTAAACAAGTTATTAGTGTATTTTAACTACCTCAGACATTCTAAGACCAATGGTGAGGTCCGTGTTGTGAGACGGGGCTCTGAAATATAAAGACCCATAAAAATACTAAAATTACCAAAATACCCCTATTGCTACCCGAACCCAAATGAAATTTTGCGAAAGCCTAAACTGACTTTCTTCAGCATTCTGGACTCAATGGTAGAGTCTAAATTAGTGATAGAGATACTTATGATAGCAAGGAATAAAATTTGATGAATAACATTAATTCTGAAACGTATCTACTGATATATAGGAAACTCGAAAGGAAAGGGAAAACTCACGGGATATTGATCTAGGACCCTCTTTAGAAGTAAGTAAATCATTTTATCTTCCATGTGGTGTTTCCAAGCCAAGTTATTCTATTTACTGCCACACTTGTACTCTCGACCGTACCAAATATTATTGTTTTCCACAATGTGATATTGTTTTATCTTGTGGACATTGATTGACTGTTATATTATTGTTATTGTCACGACCCGAAACCCACCCTGTGTGGATCTCACATCGCGACCGCCACCCTCAGGCCCGGGGACCCTTGGGCGAAGGCTCACATAGGCAGCGGTATCGAATAGATGTGCAACATACGTTTTGCGGAAGCGTGAAAAACTTTTTCTTTTCTTTTCTCATTTTTAAATTATGCACATCCGTCCGATACTGCCGCTCCATACATAGCATACATGGTTACACATTCAGAGTATAACGAAAACTTAAAGACTTAATACATTAATACAATACACATTCGGTTGCCCTGAGGGCTTATTACATATTCTTACATTGTCTACTAATATAAAATGTACTACTAGAGTTCATAGGTTCTTCAAAAGAAACTACTTAAACATATCCTCCCAAAAACAGCTAGACTCATCGCCATCGTCCTTAAGACCCTGTCTGCTGTGAATCACCTGAAAGGGGGGTCCGAACAAAGTCCGGGTAAGCTAATGTAAGCTTGTGAGCAATTCCAGTATTCGTCATGGGGTTTTCAATTAGTAGTGGTTTTTAGTACATAAGAGTTTGTAAAATAATCACCGCCAATTGTTCATACACTTTGAATACAGAATATATGCATTCCTTAAAACATGTAGCTTTGAAACATTTAAAGTATTCAAGCTAAACTTATACATATGAACTTCAAAACATATAACATATCATGTATTTCATAAACAGAGTATATAAAACTCAAAACATATGCACATTGAAAGTGAGGGTAAAAACCTGCTTCCAATTTTCAAATCATTTGTCATCTTATCTGTCACATCCCGAACCCCACCCTACGCGGATGTCGAGGACGTGACTGCCAGTCGGTCGCGACGCGACCAACCAAAGGCAAATTCTGAACTTTTCGACGAATTGCACTCCAACTGTAGGGTCAGATGCAGCGGAATTTAAAACTTTTTCTTTGTGTCACGGGAATGCAACTCACTTATCCACCATAAAGGTATGTACCACAGAGCAAGTCTAAATCCAAAACAGTTAACAGTTCTAAGTTCAGAGCATATCTAAAATCAAGCATATAACAACAGAGCAGATCTAATATCTCTAGAGTACCATTAGTTCCATGAGCCATGTCTATCTAGTATATATCAGTCAAGTCAGTCATAACATACCACTCACCGGAATAACCAGGTTCAATCCATAATAAACCAATCTCTACAATTCAGTGCCGTCAGATCCTTACTTGATGCCACTTGGCCTATTCACGTCACGTCATAGTACCTTCTAATCCAATGGAGGTAATTCCTAAAAAATGTCAGAATAATGGGGTGAGCTTAAATAAGCCCAGTGAGTAATACAGATTCCCTATCATGGGTTTCAAAACCAGTTTTGTGCTTCCAAGGCACAGGGATAATTTAGTCATTACAAAAATAACTATTTTTATAAATCCATTTCATAAGCAGTCTAGTACAATAAAACAGAATCGAACAGAGAATACAAACGGATCGAAACATGACATAACCAATCGGTCAGAACAATAACTATTGCTAAAATATCGGTCAAGACACAGACTCTTCATTAACGGAACGAATCATAACGGAACTGAGTGGGAAAAATAAGTCAGTCAAGACTGGGCATATTATCAATGGCTAGAACATAACGGAGTTGAACAAGATCAATCAAGACAAGGCATACCAATAACAGGACGGAAACATAACGGAACTAGACCATCTATCAATCAGGCCAGACATATCATCAACGGACGGAATATAACGGAATCGAACGGAAACAATACATCAGTCAAGTAAAGGCATATCGCGAACGGATAAAATTATAACGGAACTAAACGGAAACAATACACTAATCAAGACACAGGCAAATCATGAACAGGACAACATAACGGAACTGAGTAGAAACAATATAACAATCAAGTCAGGGACACATCACTGTCGGAACTAATCATAACTGGACTGAACAATTTTCAATCAAGACAGACGTATCATCAACGGACAATACACAACGGAACTGGACCATATATCAATCAAGGCAGACACATTATCAATGAACGGAACATAACAGAATCGAACGGAACAAACATCAGTCAAAACAAAGACATATCATAACGGATAGATCATAACGGAACTGGACCATATATCAATCAAGACAGACAATCATCAACGGACGGAACATGTCAGAACCGGACGGAACACATCAACCGAGGCAGACATATCATTAACGAACAGCACATAACAGAACTGAACGGAATTCCTAATTCGAAGGACACAAGCACATCACGTGGAATGTGGTACAAAGGGTGTACAATAAGTACATACATTTGAACAATATAGCATTCAGACAGTATACTATACAAAGCGGTACGATACAACAAAAATGTTGTTCTTTGCCTATATCACATGGTTTATTTAATCGTTTCGGAAATAATGGTTCAATATATCCATTTTATCTCAACAGTTCAAAACGGGCAAAACAGTACGGGATGCTAGCACAGGGATCAGGAATATAGTCAATTATTTAAAAAGACTAAAACCATGTCATAAGTGATATAGTACAGAAAGGCATGCATTTAAATAATTGCACTTAAATAATTGCATTCAAAACAGATCAGTAAATCAAGGGACAGTATCAAAACAGTGTCAGAAGTTACTCACAAACTTTACGCTTATTTCCTTGCATAAATAATCCGATAACCTCCAGGTACGTCATGCATCTCCATGTATATCCTGAATAATAATCATCAATCACAGACAGATCAGAACTCATCCATTCAGGTCTCATTCGTCATCTTAGGTATCTATCGGATTACCTAAGATAGCCTAGTAGCCTATCGCCCTTCCATTGGGTCTCACTCGAGGCTATTTCTTTCTTTAATTAGGCTTAGCAGTTATTAGGATTATATCCTAAGTCATTTAGACTTCAATTGTTATCAGTCAGGCACTCATTCAACCTTAGGGGCAAAATGGTAATTTTATCATTCTTGTCCCGGACCCTGTCGTGGTCTTCGGAATAGTCTTTATATCTTAAGTACAAAGTTCTACGTCCTTTGGACTCCAATCGGTATCAGTTAGGTTCTCATTTTAACCATAGGGGCAAAATGGTAATTTTGCCATTCTTATCCCGGACCCTGTTCTGGTCCTCAGAATATCCCATATATCGTATATATGAAGTTTTAAGTCTTTTAGACTCTAATCGGTATCAGTTGGGTACTTATTTAGTCTTAGGGGCAAAATGGTAATTTTGTCATTTCTGCCCCGGACCCTATCATGGTCCTCAGAACGTCCCATATATCTCATGTATAAATTTGTAAGTCCCTTGGACTTCATTTGGTATCTGCTTTAGATCGTCGGGACACATCGATCATTTCTCGTTTTATGCGTTGACTGTCTCAAAGTCTTATTTAGCCCTTCAGTGTTCATAATTATCCCTATGATAATTTATCAGATCAGTTTGACCTTTATTCGACCTCTACTTTGCACTTACAGTGCTCAGGGGTATTTTGGTCATTTTACGTTTTGTGTAATTCCGACCCCGATTCGTCATCTAATCAAGTATACAGTCTCACCAGTGTCTGGGCTCCTACCGGTATCAGTTTCATCCCAATCAGACTTTGTTTAGGTCTCGTACGGTATCAGGGGTAATTTGGTAATTTCATGTGTCGTATTTTTTTCGGCACGTCAGTTCATAAAATGGACCTCACCATTGGGTCCAGAGCGTCCAACATAGTGAAATTGGACTGTCTGTTATGTTTAATCGGCCTTGGGTATCATTAGGGCAATTTAGTCATTTATACCTACGTGTCTGTATTTTTCGGGACCTCGGTTCATTAAACGGACCTCACCGTTGAGTTCAGAATGCCCGAGATAGTCAAAATAGGCTATCTTTTATTTTTATTTGGGTCTGGTGCCATCAGGGGCAGTACAGTAATTTATCACTTACAGGTCTGTATTTTTCGGTACTATATTTCCCAATTTGGACTGTACCATTGAGTCCAGAATATTTGAAATAGTGAAAATACACTATTTATTTACTTAATTTGGACTCCGTTTGACATATTTAATGTCTAGGGGTAAAATTGTAATTTTACCTATTTAATAAAATAATAAAATAATTATTTTATTATTTAATTAATTTATTCAGGGCTTAAATGTATAAATTTTCAAAAGTCTGGGCCACTGTGTAATTCTTTAAAACAGTTGGGGACAAATCCGTAATTTCAGAAGTATTTGGGGGTCAAAATATAATTTCATAATTTAGGGGTTCAAACCCAAGGGTTCAAGGGTTCATCAGTTGAACCGGTCCAAAACCTCCAAAAACCAACCGGTTCAGTAGGCCAGAGAACCGGAATTAAATATTCTAGTTAATCCTCAATTGCCCCTTCATCCACGGATAGGTTATGCCCAATCCCAATTTTAATTTCTTATCCGAGGGACCAAACAGGCGGAATTTGATTTTAAAACAAATCAGTTGACTAAACGGTGCCGTTCCAATTAAAGAGGTGGCACGTCGGCCTCGACACGTGTCCGGGTCGACTCGGCCTAACGCGAACGAGTTGGCGAGTCAACTCCATCGTCCCCAACTCTTCTACGCACTGTAGCCCTAATTTCCAGTTTCGCAATCTCTCAAATTCATGCCATTTTAGCCCGGTTTTCAACATGTTTTGATTCTAAAACATCTCTGGGAGTGAGACCAACGATTTGGCATTGATTTCGAGCTTCGAATCCATGCATGGAGTTTTGTTTAGCCGATTATTGTGGGGAATTTCAGTTCAGTCGTATACCCTCAATTCTCAACCAAAGCTCATGATTCTTGGCTTTTTGTGACCCTCAGAACAGGGGCTTCAATTCCCCATTGTTTATTTTCAGTTTAGGAGCCTAATTTAGGAGTTGGGTTTCTTGCCCGAAAAGAATAATCCCAGTTTTGAGGGTCTTCCAGTGTGATTTCAGGTCGTGTATAGTGATATTTGGAACCCTAGGAAGGTCTAGTTCATGTTCAAGCCATCATAAGTCAGTTCGGTTGAGGTCATTTCAGACCTGCAACTCAAGGTCGTCAATGGAGATTTTTGGCTACAGTTTCGGGGTTTCTGGGCTGTCCGACCTTCCTAATTAACTCAGAACAATTCTAAAGTCTCACAGGGCATATTTATGTGGTTTGTATGAATTAAAACCATCAAAAAAAAATAGCACCAGAAGTCTTTAACAAAAAATCCACAAATTTGGAGTTTTACCTTACAAGCAGTGGCTGTTCCTTCCATGGCTTGGTTCAAGTTTGTTCATGGCTGCTGTTCCAGTGCAGTCGTGCCCTCAGGCCTCCTCTTTGTGCATCACATTGAGGACATACACACATGCACACAAAGTTGTATACACACACCATGCATGTACACAGTTGGAAGGTCACACTTTGGCAGCCTTCTCCCGAGCAACACACAGGCAGTCTCACTCTCACGAGGAGTCCTCATCACACCCACAACTACACAGTTTCCAAATTTTCACACACAACTTGATATCTTTCAAGATTTTCTCCCCCCAACCATTGTCGCTCTTAACATATATATATATAGCCCACCTATACATCTACATATATGTATACATATTTGTAGGGTTCAGTTTATGGCAGAGATGGATGATGGGGGCCTGGGTTCATAGGAGTGTGATGAAGGAGCTGGGTGTTTGGCATTGCTTGGCCTTGGCCAATTTTTGGGAGGCAGCTGGAGCAAATTTAGAGATATATACAATTCCATTGCATATATAGGCACAGAGGTGCTGGTGGCCACTTGGTTAAGTTTTTTGGATAAAATAAGTTTGCCCTCTTGGTCAAGGGTTCAATTCCCCTTGGCCACCAATTTAGTTGTTTTTCACCATTTTGGGCTAAGGCCCTGTTTGGCTGCGCAGTAATTCAGTTTTCAATGTTTCTTGCATAACTTTCAATCCGTAGCTCCTTTTTCGATGCGGTTTGTTCCGAGAGTTTCATATTTCAGTTATCTACAGTGTCAGAGGTTCCGTGTCATTTATTAGTCATTCAGGATTTCCGTAGTTAATTAATTCGAATTCCGTCAGTGTTAAATTGACACTATTTCACCTAATTAATTGGTAATTAGGTTCAGGTATTGTACCCTATTCCCGAACATGTTTTAATTGTTCTATTGGTCTAGTGTGACCACCGGGAGATTAAGGTTAATTTCCTTAATTATTCCCTAAGCCGGTACTAATTAATAATTAATTATTTAATTATTAATTATACAAAGTCGGGGTGTTACATTATCACTTCCATTAGTGGAATCCGTTTCGAACCGGACTCCCATCTTACTTATAAATAGAGATATCTCATTTGCTTGGGGGATTAGATCCTGCTACCGAGCATTTCACATGACAGGTCAATGAGTTACAATAAGAACCCAAAATACTGACTATGTGGTTTTTGATAGGTCAATGAGATCCGAAGAAACCCAAAATGCTGCCTGTGTGCTTATGCACCATTATCTTATAAAATATTTATCATGTGACTTTTCTCATAGATTCTTTTCATAACTTCGTAATAACATTCGTATACTTGAAATAAGAAAATTCAGAATATTTAACAATAATTGCATTTTAACTAGACATGCTGAAAAGTATTTGAAAGAAAAACTGTTGCAGAAACCAATCACTGAGCATGTCACAATGGGGTTATAAAATAGAACAATTAAAAACTGAATCATGTAAACACTGAATTTGAAATTTCAAACATTTCATATCTTTGCATTTAAAACCTTTTTAAATCCATGGAGTTAAATCTCCACTTCAAACATAGGGTTACTCATCTTGGTTCTTTAGGGTTAGCTCTAAATAGGTGCCTTCCCCTTGGCTTTCTTCAATCTGTGGAGCCACTCATTTAGTGTTTTCGTATCCTCTTGTTTCTTAATTTTGTTCTCTGCCAGTTGTTCCTTGGTTATGGTCTTGTACATAAAGGGGCTGACGCAGACCACTTCATTGGTTTCGGTAATTCGAATATTTTTCTGAATTACCTGGAGTTGCCTTTGTAGCTTCTCCCTGAAGACTTGCTGTTTTGGATCATTCGCTATTTGAGCCCGTGTCATCATTGGATGAATTTCACGTTTCTGGTCCATTTTTTTGTCTATTTAATTCTCTGCCTAAACACAATTTAACTTGTCAGGAAAATAGATTTCTACAATCATACTCTTCTGGTAACTCCATTAACTTTAATTTAAAGTTATTTATTTGACATGTTTACGTGTCGTGTCTTTTCGTATTTCATTTCTCGTACTTGCCTCAGTTTAGCTCTTTGGCAATATTTCAGTTCATAGTCATCTAACAGATTCTATTCATCGAATTTTATGTCTTTTCTTTAGACATTTCTTTTTGGTCGAATAGACTCTACCATTGAGTCCGGAGTGTCGAAGAAAGTTGGTTTAGGCTTTCTTAGAATTTAATTCGGGCTTTTATATGTAAAAGGGCAAAATGGTCATTTATCGTTTTACGTGTCATTTTTTTTTGTACTTCGTTTCGTAATTTGGACTCCATTTTTGAGTCCGGGATGTCAAAGAAAGTCAATTTAGACCTTTCTTGGTTTTCATTTGGCTTTTGCGGTACTAGGGGTAATTTGGTCATTTCACCCTCTTACGTGTCTTTATGTTCGGGACCTCATCTCGAGTCGTGGACCTCACCATTAGACTCAGAAGGTCCGAGATAGTAAGAATACACTAATAACTTGTTAATTTTGGACAAGGGGTATTTTGGTCATTTACCCCTTTACGTATCTTTATTTTTCGGGCCCCGTCTCATAAAACGGATCCTACCATTAGTCTCAGAATATCCAAAATAGTAAGGATACACTATTCATATGCTTAATTTGGACTTCATTTGCTCTATTTATGACCCAAGGGTAAAATAGTAATTTTACTTATTTATTAAATAATTAAATTAATTATTTTTTAGGGGCTTAATTGCATAACATTTCCCTCAGTTGGGCCATACTACAATTTCTTAAAACAGTTGGGGTCAATCCATAAATACTGAAAGTATTGGTTTATTTATTAAACTGGTCCGGTTCAGTTGTAAACCAACCGGTTTATCCGGTTTTGTGCGTGTTGCTGACGTCAGCCCTATCGTTTAAAAAATTTTAAAACCTTATTGAAACGCTGTCGTTTCATTTATTCGGTGGCAAGCCCAGAGGCTGCCACGCGTCCGAGTTAACCCACCCGTTTTTAAACCGAGTGACGAGTTGACTCGTCGTCTTCCCCACGTCGACCATGACTGAAACCCTAATTACAGTTCTTCATTTCTTTCTATTTCGTGACTTTTTATTCACCAAATCTTCACTGTTTTCATCATAAATTGTTCCTAGAACATAAGCAATTACTTTGGCATTCGTTTTTGGCTTCAAATCGATCTCATGGGTTCGGGCAGAGGGTTGATAACCCAACCTGCAACTCCTTCGTATATGCTGGTTTCTTGATGGTTTTTCATGAAGTTTAGCTTGTTTTGATCCCCTCTTCATGGGGATTTAGTTTTCGTTCATAAAGGTAGGTTTAGAAGCAAGCTTGTGGGGTTTGTTTTGGAAACCCGAAACTGTAACTCCATTTTTGGAGGATTGTTCTTAGGTTTCTTGATCGCGGATTTATGTTTTTAACATGCTTATAGGGTCTACTTGAGGTCTCTATACACCAAACAAGGTTTGGTTGCCATGGGTTCAGACCTGCTATAAGCAAGGTCCTCCCATGGCGGTTCTTCATGGGTTTACATTTTCTTGGTGTTTTTGAAGCCTAAAATCATGCTTGGCAGTCTTGTACATATATATCTAGCATTATATGATCATATATAACTCAAAAACAGTTCATATTCATGCTAATTTCTAGAGAGAGAAAATGATAACTTAAAACATTTCTCACCTTTTTGTTACGGTTTCCTTATCTTTTTTGCTCTAAAACCTTCCTTCTATCTCCTCAGTTCTTCTTCTTTTGGTTTCTTTTGCAAGAAGAAAGCATGGTTTGCATGCTTGGCTTTTTAAAGAGAAAGTGACCGACCTTTCTCTCTCCTCTATTCTCTCTCTTCCCTCATGACCTCACGGCCGAAACCCTTCACTTCTCAATTAATTTCCTTACAGAAATTAAATTTTACTTTTTCCTATTCAGCTTTCTCTTGGTCTTTTGCAAGATATTTTATATATCTATACATATAATATAATACACACACTTACACATGAAGACACACACACTATATAGCCGACACACACACACCTTGTACACTGTTCACACTTGCACATGTATATCTATATAAATATATGTAACACCCCGACCCTGATTAAGTAATGATTAGTTACTAATCATTTATCTGAACTAAACTTAAAGAATAATTAAGAAGCTAACCTAATTAGGAGTTGACTGAAAGAAACGGCGTCGAAAAATAAGTTACAGAATAAAAGTTAAGTAGGAAATAGTGAAACTGCATTAATGCGCAGCCAAACAGGGCCTAAGCCCGAAATATGGAAAAAGGACCCAAAATGTGGCCAAGAGGATTTGATCCCTTGACTAACCTAGGCAGGAATTGGGTTACCAAAAATTTACCATCTAGGCTAGGAGCACTTTTGTGTATATATGTACAAAGATATGTATATAAGTATAAATCTGATTTGGCCACCTCCCAAGTGACCAATCACCAAGGATGCAACACATCAGCATGCATCACTCCTATGCCCCCATAGACCATCATGTGCCTATACACCCATGATTGCATCTCCTCCCAACCAAGTTGCATGCAAATCCATCATGCACTTGGGGAGATGAAACACTAAAGACAATCTGATTTTTATTTACATAATCTCCATATATGCATTGGAGGGAAAAACAGATCTGCAAAAAATGATCCTGTATACTGATTTTTAGAGAGAGAAAGGGGGTTAGAGAGAGAAAGTTAAGAGAGATAGCTTGAAGGTGGGGCTTGGCCATTGAAGAAGCAATAGAAGGGAGCTAAGGACTGGGAGTGCACGGAGGGATCAAAGCCAACTCGTTGAAGTTTCTGCCTGAAGCACAAACCAGTGAGGAGACCACTGTTTGAAGGTAAGCCATCCAAAACTTTGAATTTCTCTTGGGGAGATTTCGGTTTCTGTTTTGCTGTTTGGGAATTTTTATTGCATGTAACACGTCTAGACCATAAAATCTGGATCGATTTGGAACCTTTTGGACCAACAGAACTGCCCCGAACCACAAACCAGTAGCAAACCTCCATGGATGGACCTCGGATTATGCAGGTCTGAATCAACTTGCACAAAACCTAAACTGGGTCATCTAGCCTTAAACTAGACCTCATTAGGGTTCCTAAACCACTAACCCACGACCTTGAAACCTAAGAAATGAGCCCTTAATATCGAGTTGCAGGTTTCAGTCGTGAAACCTAATTCTTGTTTGACACTTCTAAGCTCGACTTTGAGAATAGGAAAGGAACCCCCATGCCCTAAGGATCACACAGAACCCAACCCCATTGAACATGGTTGCGAGATGAGGGTTTATTGTCAAATTATCCAGTTCGGCTATCATGTCTTAGACCGAGCATTTGGATTAGCTACACGACCTCAAATGAATGCCAAGATGTAGGCCAAACCCTTAGGAATGTGTATCAACTAAGAACAAAGAGAATCAGTGTTTCAAAACACACGAAATAGAAAGCAAAGAAATTCGGAATTAGGGCAACACTGGTAAAAAACGTGAAGAAGACGACCGAGTGGACTCGCCATTTAGATCGAGTCAGACGGGTTAACTCGGACACGTGTCAGGACGAGACCAAGTCCACCGAATTATTAGAACGACGACGTTTTGGTTGGTTTTAAATTTAAAAATCAGGGCTGACGTCATCGTGACGTCAGCTTTATGTGTTTAACCAAATTGAACCGGTTGGTTCAGTCAAAACCGGACCGGTTCAGTTCCAATGCAACTGAACCCACTGGTTCAGTCCGGAAGTTAGGGAAATTGGAATTTGACCCCAAAAATTTTATGAAATTCCACTGTGGCCCACTTTAAAATAAATTAATATTAAATTAATAATATTTAAATACCAAAATTATGAAATTGCCCCTAGTCCTCAAACAAGTCAAACGGAGTCCGAATAAAGTAAACGAATAGTGGATTTTTACTATTTTGGACATTCTGAACCCAACGGTGGGGTCCGTTTCATGAGATGGGGCCCCGAAAAATTAAGACACGATAAAGTGTAAATTACCAAATTGCCCCAATATGCCCGATGTCCAAATAAGACGAGTTATTAGTGCATTCTTATTATCTCGACACTTTTGAGATCAATGGTGAGGTCCGGTTCACGAGACGGGACTCTGAAAAATATGATGCACGAAATGACCAAACTACCCCTAAGGTACCCGAAGCCCAAATGAAACTAAAAGATAGTCTATTTTGACTATGTCGGACATTCCAAACCCAACGGTGAAGTCCATAACACCAAAATAGGTACTAAAAATTTAGTCACGTGAAAAATAAAAATCATCAAGTCACCACGAGTTGACCACTAAGACCAATCCTAGGAAGTTAGAATACGTCAGGCCTAAAATTAAATGAAAGAGCATGAATAGGTAACGATTTAAGGTAAATGTGAAGTTAACGAGTTCTCTATAATTTTCTTAGGAAATACAAAGGAAAGGGAAAAGCCCACCAGTAGTGCGAACCCGGGGAATCAAGGTGAGTAATCTCACATTTGAAGTGGAGATTTAATTCCACGGATTTGAATGATGTTTTAAATATCAAATTCTATCTTTACACAATTCCGTTTTAAATATTCTGTTATGACATGCTTCCTGAATAATTTACTACTGTTCCTTGAGATATACTTCTGCATGTCTAAAATTTTGATTTCAAATGTTATTATATATCCTGAATTTACATGTTTCACGTATTTTGGTACCCTATCATGAGATTGTGAACTATATGTTTGAAATGCTTTTAAATGCATCCACACGAAGGAATTATGGGTTAAATGCTTTTAAATGCAAGATAAATTGTGCATAAGCACCACAGATTTCTATCGGGTTTCTTAGGAACCCAACTACGATACGAATAAATGCCAGGTAGCAGGATCTAATCCCCCAGGCATATGAGATATCTCCACGAAAAGTAAAATGGGAATCTGGTTCGAAACGGATTCTGTTAATGAAAGTGATAAGGTGTGTGTTGAAAATGGAAGCAGGCTTTTTCCTCATTTTCACCATGCATATTTACATGATTTGAAATTCATATACTTTATTTCGAAAGTACAAGTTAGCTTGAATACTTTAATGTTTCAAAGCCATTGTTTAAAGAATGCATGTACTCTATGTTCCAAGTATACGAGCAATTGGTAGTGAGTATTTTACAAAATTCTCACGTGCGAAACCACTACCAATTGAAACCCATGACAGATGTTAGAATTACTCACTAGGCTTTTCGAAGCTCACCCCATTCCCTAACATTTTTCAGGTGATGACGATGGGTGGACCCTTGCCCAATTTGGGGAGAAATGATAGGCAGCTCCATTAGGATTCTGGAGATATTTTGGGAAGTATTAGGGCCTATGGTTGGTCGAATTTTGATGTCGTACTTTTGGACAATTATGTATTTAAGCCCAAGAGGCAACCAAATATGTACTTAAGCCCTTGAGGCATTCGAATACGTATTATGTATAAGACTTTAATTTTAGTATGCTCTGATGTGATTATTCATGTGTATCGCTATAAAGAGCGACAGTACCGGACGGCTGTGCGAAAGTTTTTTTAAACAGATTTTTAATAAAAAAAAAAAAGAAAAGGGTTTTCCCGCTTCCGCAAATCAAGGCCGCACCGCTATTCGATACCGTCGCCCATGTTTTGCCTTGCCCTCAGGTTCCCGGGCCTGAAGGCGGCGGTTGCGATCCGAGATCCGCATGGGGTGGGTTTCGGGTCGTGACAATATATATATGAAACAATTAATTATATGCAAATATATATATAATGTATCTATTGTCACGACCCGAAACCCACCCTCTGCGGATTATCGGATAGCGACCGCCGCCCCGAGACCCAAAGGCCTCGAGATAAGGCTCGCATCTGCAGCGGTATCGAATAGATGTGCAACATACGTTTTGCGGAAGCGTGAAAAACTTTTTCTTTTCTTTTCTCATTTTTAAATTATGCACATCCGTCCGATACTGCCGCTACATACATAGCATACATGGTTACACATTCAGAGTATAACTAAAACTTAAAGACTTATAACATTAAATACAATACATGTTTGATTTCCCTGAGGGCTTATTACATATTCTTACATTGTCTACTAATACAAAATGTACTACTAGAGTTCATAGGTTTTTCAAAAGAAACTATTTAAACATATCTTCCCAAAATCAGCAGATTCATCATCGTCGTCCTCAAGTCAAGACTGCTGCTAATTACCTGAAAGGGGGGTCCGAACAAAGTCCGGGTAAGCTAATCTAAGCTTGTGAGCAATTCCAGTATTCGTCATGGGGTTTTCAATTATCAGTAGTTTTGTACATAAGAGTTTGTAAAATAATCACCGCCAATTGTTCGTATGCTTTGAATACAGAATATATGCATTCCTTAAATCATGTAGCTTTGAAACATTTAAAGTATTCAAGCTAAACTCATACTTTGTCAAATAGAGTATATAACTCAAAACATATGCATTTCGTAAAACAATAGCTTTGAAACATTTAAAGTATTCAAGCTAAACTTATACATGTGAACTTTTAAAACATATAACATATCATGTATTTCTTAAATAGAGTATATAAAACTCAAAACCTATTGTATTTCGTAAAACAATAGCTTTGAAACATTTAAAGTATTCAAGCTATACTTATACTTCGTCAAATAGAGTATATAACTCAAAACATATGCATTTTGTAAAACAATAGCTTTGAAACATTTAAAGTATTCAAGCTAAATTTATAATCATGAACTTCAAAACATATAACATATCATGTATTTCTTAAATATAGTATATAAAACTCAAACATATGCATATTGAAAATGAGAGTAAAAAACCTGCTTCCATTTTCAAATCATTTGTCATCTTATCACTTCCATTAGTGGAATCCGTTTCGAACCGGACTCCAATCTTACTTATAAATGGAGATATCTCATTTGCCTGGGGGATTAGATCCTGCTACCGGGCATTTCACATGACAGGTCAATGAGTTACAATAAGAACCCAAAATACTGACTATGTGGTTTTTGACAGGTCAATGAGATCCGAAGAAACCCAAAATACTGCCTGTGTGCTTATGCACCATTATCTTACAAAATATTTATCATGTGACTTTTCTCATAGATACTTTTCATAAATTCGTAATAAACATTCGTATACTTGAAATAAGCAAATTCAGAATATTTAACAATAATTGCAATTTAACTAGACATGCTGAAAAGTATTTGAAGGAAAAACTGTTGCAGAAACCAATCACTGAGCATGTCACAATGGGGGTTATAAAACAGAACAATTAAAAACTGAATCATGTAAATACTGAATTTGAAACTTCAAATACTTCATATCTTTGAACTTAAAACCTTTTTAAATCCATGGAGTTAAATCTCCAATTCAAACACAGGGTTACTCACCTTGGTTCTTTAGGGTTAGTGATAATAATGCGCTTTCCCACTTTCCTTGTAGTTCCTAAGAACAATTCATAAATATCTCATCAACTTCACATTCATTGTAATATCATCTCGATATTCCTTAACTTATGCTTAAATCGTATTAGATCTTACAATGATTTCATAAATTCATATGTACTTAACGTAACTCGTATTCTTAACCTATGACACAATTTAATGTGTTAGGAATTGAATTTATTTCAATTTATACTCTTCTGGGAGCTCCATTAACTTTAATTTAAAGTTATTTATTTGACATGTTTACGCGTCGTGTCTTTTCGTATTTCGTTTCTCGTACATGCCTTAGTATTAGTACTTTGGCATTACTCTAATTTATAGTCATCTAACAGATGCTATTCATCAAATTTTATGTCTTTTTATTTTAGACATTTCTTTAGGTCGAATAGACTCTACCATTGAGTCCGGAGTGTCCAAGAAAGTCGGTTTAGGCTTTTCTAACATTTAATTCGGACTTTTATATGTAAAAGGGCAAAATGGTCATTTACCATTTTACGTGTCATATTTTTCTGTACTTCATTTCGTAATTCGGACTCCATTATTGAGTCCGGGATGTCAAGGAAAGTCAATTTAGACCTTCTCTGATTTCATTTTGGCTTTTGAGGTACTAGGGGTGTAATATCCCGACCCGGGATACGTCACGTATACCGAGGTAGGTCGGTTAAAATATGTAACTTGAACGGTAAGAAAGGTATATCATGGTATTTCATGGAAATGAATGACTGTAAATGGTAAATGATTGAAATGTATAACAGGTGCTGGGTAACACCCGAGCACCCCGGGACATTACATCGTAAAGCGTGCACACACGTATTTCCATGCATGCCTATGTTTCGCAGACACGTAGTATACTGAAAATTAGTGTATGCGTACATGCCCAGAGTTTAAGTATATGCGTATATGTTTGGGCGTATAGGTACGTATAAAATATGTATAATTATGGGTTATACATGTATATATATATTATATAATGTATAATATATATATATATATATATGTGTATTTTAAATTAAAATAAAAGGGAAAAGAAAAGTAGGCAAAGGCTGCTATCAGCCGTGCAAATGTGTGTGAGTGGGTGAAAACCTATATGTATATATATATACGTATCAAAAGGTGTGTGTGTGTACAGTTCAATGTGTGTGTGTGAGGAGTTGAGTGTATAACACTCAATAAGGAGTGGTGGTGACAGAAAGTTGGTGTTGGAGTGTGTAAGAAGGTCACAGGTCATGGTGAAGTCTGACTAAAGAGAGAGTGTAATATCCCGACCCGGGATACGTCACGTATACCGAGGAAGGTCGGTTAAAATATGTAACTTGAACGGTAAGAAAGGTATATCATGGTATTTCATGGAAATGAATGACTGGAAATGGTAAATGATTGAAATGTATAACAGGTGCTGGGTAACACCCGAGCACCCCGGGACAATGCATCGTAAAGCGTGCACGCACGTATTTTCATGCATGCCCATGTTTCACAGACACGTAGTATACTGAAAATTAGTGTATGCGTACATGCCTAGAGTTTAAGTATATACGTGTATGTATGGGCGTATAGGTACGTATAAAATATGTATAATTATGGATTATACATGTATATATATATATTATATAATGTATTATGATATATATATATATATATATGTGTATATTAAATTAAAATAAAAAGGAAAAGAAAAGTGGGCAAGTTTGTCACGACCCGAAACTCACCCTGTGCGGATCTCGGATCGCGACCGCCGCCTTCAGGCTCGGGAGCCCTTGGGCGAGGCGAACATAAGCAACAATATCGGATGGCGGTGCGGCCTGTGGTTGCGGAAGCGTGAAAAACTTAAACTTTTTCTTTTCTTTTTAAAATCTGTCGCACATCCATCCGGTACTGCCGCTCTTCATAGCGGTACATATAATAATAATAATCAAAGCATACTAAAACTTAAAGTGTTATACATAGTACATATCTGAATGCCGCGAGGGCTTAAGTACTTGTTGTCTAAAATCTATTACACTTCAAAATTCGACCATCTACGGGTCCTTAGTACTTCCAAAAAGTCCTTGATCATATTAAAGCCACTAGTCGTCATCCCCAAATGGAGCAAGGCTCCCATTCATCATCGTTACCTGGAAAAAATTTAGGGAATGGGGTGAGCTTCGAAAAGCCCAATGAGTAATTCCTGCATCTGTCATGGGTTTTCAATTGGCAGTGGTTTCGTACATGAGAGTTTATAAAATGCACACTACCAATTGTTCGTACATTTTAAACACAGAGTACATGCACTTTTCATAACAGATAGCTTTGAACATTTAAAGGATTCAAGCTAGTTAAACATTCCTTCAAATAGAGTATATGCATTTCAAACAATTAAACATGCACAGTGAAAATGGGGGTGAAAACCTGCTTCCATTTTCGAAAATCATTGGTCATCTTTTCACTTTTTAACTAAAGGATCCGTTTCGAACCAGACCCTAGTCTTACTTCTGAGAGATCTCGTTGCCTGGGGGATTAGATCCTGCTGCCGGGCATTATTCTGAATTGAGAACCCGAAGGGTGCTCAATAACTGAAGATGCTTATGCATCTTTATTATCTTGCAAAACGTTAGCTTCTTCAAGAAATGCTTTTATGAGCATTTAAACATGATGATGTTCATGATAGGATCTTCACATAGTTGTAATAACATTTTAGAACAGATGACATGTTAAACACTTTCAAAAAGAACTGTAACAAAGATCATTTACTGAACATGTCATAAGAGAATTATAAAAGCAGAATATTTCAAAACGGGAGTCATGAAATATGGAATTTAAACATTCAATGCTTCAGATATTTTGAAGTTTAAAACATCATTTAAATCGTGGAGTTAAAATCTCCACTTCAAATGCAAGATTACTCACCTTGATTTCCTGGGTTTGCACTATTACTTGGTTGTTCCCTTCCCTTTGTAGTTCCTAGAAACAATTCACAATAATCTATTAACTTCAATGTACTTCAAATATCTCCTATTGATGTTTCTAATTATGCTTAAATCGTATTATGTCCTAATGTTTTATCGTGAGCCTTATTTTATTGACGTATCATATTTTCTCGTACTTTATTTCGTAATACGGACCTCACCGTTGAGTCCAGAACGTCGAAGAAAGTCAATTTAGACCTTCTTAGCTTTTTATTTGGCTTCGGGTACCTTAGGGGTATTTTGGTCATTTCACGTGTCATATTTTTCGGAGTCCCGTCTCGTGAATCGGACTCCACTATTGATCTCAGAAGGCTCAAGAAAATAAGAATACACTAATAACTTGTCTTATTTGGACATCGGCTACATTAGGGGCAATTTGGTAATTTGTACTTTAACGCGTCCTAATTTTTTGGAGTCTCGTCTCATAAAACGGACCATACCATTGAGTCCGAAACGTCCAAAATAGTCAAAATCCACTATTTATTTGTTTTATTTGGACTCCGTTTGACTGATTTATTGTTCAAGGGTAAAATAGTAATTTTATCCAATTAATAAAATAATTAAATAAATTATTTTATTAATTATTTATTTTTCCAGGGGCCTATTTGAATTTTTCCTTTAAAAATCTGGGCCTTAGTACAATTTTCCTAAACAGTGGGGGGTTGAATTGCAATTATTTAAAACTATTAAAATAAACCAAAGGGTTCAATTGGTTCGTAACTAAACCGGTTCACTATTCCATTGAACCAACCGGTTCAATGCGTAATGCTGACGTCATGATGACGTCAGCCCTAATTTTTAAAATTCAAAATCCTTTAAATCAAAACGGCACAGTTTCACCTAACCGATTTTATATCTCGGTCGGGGCCCGACCCGAACCCAGATCCGACCCAACCCAATCGACCCGACACTATTCATCGTCTTCCTTCTTCTCCCCCCAGTTTGCCCTAATTTTCTGGTTTTCATGTTTCTCGATTTCGTGGAGTTTCAGGTGCGTATTCTCTCTGCCATCCATCCCAAAACATTTCTAGAGGTTAGGCAAACATTTTGGCAATAGTTTTATGCCTCGAATCAAGCTCAAGTGTTCGGTTCATGTGGGGATAGCCGCACCTGTAACTGGCTAGTAAACCCTCAATTCACCATCAAATCTTGCGTGGTTTGGCCCAAAATGATCCTTAGATCATGGGGCTTCGATATACATTCTAAAAGGAAGCTTTGGTGTCCGTTTTTAAGAGTCGACTTTTTTGAACCGTGACTGTAACTCAGTTTTTGGGGGTCCATTTCTAGGCTTCTAGGTCGTGGCCTAGGTTTTTTAGAACCCTTATGGCCTCTATTTGAGGTCCCAAATGAAGGAACCATGTTTCCTTTCGGTCAAAACAGACCTGCACCTTCGAGGTCCTTCAATGGCGGGTGAGTGTACGGTTTAGTGTTCTAGGCTGTTTCAGGCTCCAATTTCTTGCCTCATTCAAGATATGAAATTTTAGATATCATGCATGCAGTTATTTAGGCTCAACTATCATCAAAACATTATCAAAATCTAAACAGAAAATTTTTCAGTTTTGGGTTTATACCTCCTGACAGTGGCTGTCCTCTTCTTTGGCTTGGTTCAAAGCCTCACAGAGCTCCTTAGGGTTGCTCAGACTTCTTCAGGTACACTTGGTGATACTCACATGCATACACACACTTGCATGTACACCTTCCTCTCACACAATGCCCCTTCCTCTATCTCTCTCTCTAACACGTTCACAACACAGAGAACTTCTCACACATTAGTCTGGGGCAGTGCACAAATTTTTGGAGGGTCAAAATGTGTGGTGGGCATATATATTTTAGCATTTCTCTCACATACAACCTATACATATACATGAATGTATATATGTGCATTAGGTTTAGTGGGTTCGGTGGCTGACATGAGGTGAAGGGAGGTGATGTGGGGTAATGATGTGGGAATTGCATGCATGGCCATTGGCCAATTTGGGAGGTGGCCTTGGCTAATTTGGGTTTAAATATAATTTGGTTGCATATATAGGCACAAAAATGGTAATAGCCTATTTGGTAACTTTTTGGGTAATAAGAATCATGCCCACTTGGTCAAGGGTTCAAGTCCCCTTGGCCACACTTTTGGGAATTTTTCATATTTTGGGTTTAGGCCCTGTTTGGTTGGCGCATTTAATTATTTCAGCTATTTTCTAAATATCTTCTTTTTCGTTGCTTATTTTTCGACGCGGTTTCTTCTGACTATTTCCTATTTAGGTTAGCTTCAATCTCCAAGGTCTAGTGTCGGTTATTAATCCCTTGGGATTTCTGTAGTTCGCTAACTCGAGTTTTCTTAGTGTTAAAGTAACATCATTTCACCCAATTTATTGGTAATAAGGTTCAGACATTATTTTATGGGTCTATCATGAGGTTCTCGATTTTCTAAATTTTTCTTTATGTTTGGTTCAAATTAATGATTAGTAACTTATCATTTCTTAATTAGGGTCGGGGCGTTACATCCTTCCCCCCTTAAAATAGTTTTGTCCTCAAAACTCGAGTGTTCTTATTTTCAGGGTTCTAGTCTCCTTACGTTATTTCGGTCTATCACATTCATGTGTTAAGTAGTTGAAAATAAGTCACAAGTTTATATGCAGTAATGTAAGCGTTAAGATATGTACCTAATTGACATGTTGAAGGTTGTGCAGCATTAGAATATATGTTGAACACTCGTCCATACCTCAGAGGTTCCTTGCCACTTCCTCCTGGTTTTTCAGCTGTTGGGGTTTGAGCTTGTGGTGCGGCCGAAGAAGCTACCACTGTGGGTTCTTTGGTGCCCTGACCCCATTTTGGGCAGTCTTTTATGCGATGCCCAGACTGTCCGCATTTATAACACTCCCCAGTAAGACGTCGGCAATCCCCAAAATGGTATTTCTGGCAGGTAGAGCACTGAGGAGTTCCCGAAGTCCTTTTGCTGGAGTTCCCCTCGTCATTAACAGAAACTTCACTCTTGCCCCTTGCCCCAGTCTTTTTCATCGTTTGAGGAGTGGGACTAATATTTTTCTTATCCTTCTTCTGAGACAAAGCAATCCCAGCCCTCTCAAAGATCTTAGCTCGATCCACTACTGCATTATATGTGGGAAGTTCAAAAGGTTCAAGCCGGTATCTAATACTATCCTTGAGGCCACTTTCGAATTTCCTAGCCTTCAAGTCCTCCGTTTGAACCATATGGGGTGCAAATCGGGCTAACCTCATAAATTGAGTTTCATATTCCGCTACAGTCATTGTTCCTTGCTTCAGAATCACAAAGTCTGCTATTTTTTGATTCTTTAGTGACCTTGGGAAGAACTTATCATAAAACACCTCGAGGAACCTTGTCCAAGTCATTGGCGGCTCCCTTTCCTTTTCCAGCAGCCACCATTCATGAGCTGCGTCCTTAAAAGTAAAAGCAGCAAATGAGACCTTTTGTTCGGCAGTACAGGGCATAACCGTAAATATGCGCTCCATTTCTCGAACCCATGACTCTGCATCGATCATTGTGTCTAGGCCATCAAATCTAGGAGGTTTAAAACTCTGAAATGTTTTATAACTCGCCGTGTTTACTGCTTCAGTAGGTTGTCCTGGATTTGGTTGTGGCTCAGGATTTTGCACCGGTTGTGGCGCTCTGACTTGTGCTTGCATGTTAACTATGTTCTGAGCCATTGCCTCCAGAATATGTTCAACTCGGTCGAGTCTATCATTTGAACTCTCTGCGTTTCTTCTGGTACGTACCATTTTTTTCTGGAAAGTACACATTTCTGTTAGTTTTTGTCATTACATAAGGTTTTCAATCACTCATCTCATGTTCAAGGTAAATATTTTATTATCCTTGATTCTCGTGGTGGTTTTTTATAATCTACATTACTTCTCGTTCTATTCTTATTTATCTACGGGTCCCATACCCCGCCTTCCTATCACGTACTTCAGAACACCTACTTCACGTTACTACGGGTCCCATACCCCGCCTTCCTATCACGTACTTCAGAACACCTACTTCACGTTACTACGGGTCCCATACCCCGCCTTCCTATTACGTCATTTACTTCACATGTCTATTGCAGGTCCCATACCCTGCATTTACTTCACATCACTTACTTCGCATCTCTATTTCATGTACTGCGGGTCCCATACCCCGCCTTCATTTCGTATCACTCACTTTACATATCTTAGGTAGCCTAAAGTCTACCTAACTTATGGTTCTGTTCCTAATTCTTCTAATGTCACTAAGTTTGTTCTAGTTAACCTAGTGCTCTGATACCACTCTGTCACGACCCGAAACTCACCCTGTGCGGATCTCGGATCGCGACCGCCGCCTTCAGGCTCGGGAGCCCTTGGGCGAGGCGAACATAAGCAACAATATCGGATGGCGGTGCGGCCTGTGGTTGCGGAAGCATGAAAAACTTAAACTTTTTCTTTTCTTTTTAAAATCTGTCGCACATCCATCCGGTACTGCCGCTCTTCATAGCGGTACATATAATAATAATAATCAGAGCATACTAAAACTTAAAGTGTTATACATAGTACATATCTGAATGCCGCGAGGGCTTAAGTACATGTTGTCTAAAATCTATTACACTTCAAAATTCGACCATCTACGGGTCCTTAGTACTTCCAAAAAGTCCTTGATCATATTAAAGCCACTAGTCGTCATCCCCAAATGGAGCAAGGCTCCCATTCATCATCGTTACCTGGAAAAAATTTAGGGAATAGGGTGAGCTTCGAAAAGCCCAATGAGTAATTCCTGCATCTGTCATGGGTTTTCAATTGGCAGTGGTTTCGTACATGAGAGTTTATAAAATGCACACTACCAATTGTTCGTACATTTTAAACACAGAGTACATGCACTTTTCATAACAGATAGCTTTGAACATTTAAAGGATTCAAGCTAGTTAAACATTCCTTCAAATAGAGTATATGCATTTCAAACAATTAAACATGCACAGTGAAAATGGGGGTGAAAACCTGCTTCCATTTTCGAAAATCATTGGTCATCTTTTCACTTTTTAACTAAAGGATCCGTTTCGAACCAGACCCTAGTCTTACTTCTGAGAGATCTCGTTGCCTGGGGGATTAGATCCTGCTGCCGGGCATTATTCTGAATTGAGAACCCGAAGGGTGCTCAATAACTGAAGATGCTTATGCATCTTTATTATCTTGCAAAACGTTAGCTTCTTCAAGAAATGCTTTTATGAGCATTTAAACATGATGATGTTCATGATAGGATCTTCACATAGTTGTAATAACATTTTAGAACAGATGACATGTTAAACACTTTCAAAAAGAACTGTAACAAAGATCATTTACTGAACATGTCATAAGAGAATTATAAAAGCAGAATATTTCAAAACGGGAGTCATGAAATATGGAATTTAAACATTCAATGCTTCAGATATTTTGAAGTTTAAAACATCATTTAAATCGTGGAGTTAAAATCTCCACTTCAAATGCAAGATTACTCACCTTGATTTCCTGGGTTTGCACTATTACTTGGTTGTTCCCTTCCCTTTGTAGTTCCTAGAAACAATTCACAATAATCTATTAACTTCAATGTACTTCAAATATCTCCTATTGATGTTTCTAATTATGCTTAAATCGTATTATGTCCTAATGTTTTATCGTGAGCCTTATTTTATTGACGTATCATATTTTCTCGTACTTTATTTCGTAATACGGACCTCACCGTTGAGTCCAGAACGTCGAAGAAAGTCAATTTAGACCTTCTTAGCTTTTTATTTGGCTTCGGGTACCTTAGGGGTATTTTGGTCATTTCACGTGTCATATTTTTCGGAGTCCCGTCTCGTGAATCGGACTCCACTATTGATCTCAGAAGGCTCAAGAAAATAAGAATACACTAATAACTTGTCTTATTTGGACATCGGCTACATTAGGGGCAATTTGGTAATTTGTACTTTAACGCGTCCTAATTTTTTGGAGTCTCGTCTCATAAAACGGACCATACCATTGAGTCCGAAACGTCCAAAATAGTCAAAATCCACTATTTATTTGTTTTATTTGGACTCCGTTTGACTGATTTATTGTTCAAGGGTAAAATAGTAATTTTATCCAATTAATAAAATAATTAAATAAATTATTTTATTAATTATTTATTTTTCCAGGGGCCTATTTGAATTTTTCCTTTAAAAATCTGGGCCTTAGTACAATTTTCCTAAACAGTGGGGGGTTGAATTGCAATTATTTAAAACTATTAAAATAAACCAAAGGGTTCAATTGGTTCGTAACTAAACCGGTTCACTATTCCATTGAACCAACCGGTTCAATGCGTAATGCTGACGTCATGATGACGTCAGCCCTAATTTTTAAAATTCAAAATCCTTTAAATCAAAACGGCATAGTTTCACCTAACCGATTTTATATCTCGGTCGGGGCCCGACCCGAACCCAGATCCGACCCAACCCAATCGACCCGACACTATTCATCGTCTTCCTTCTTCTCCCCCCAGTTTGCCCTAATTTTCTGGTTTTCATGTTTCTCGATTTCGTGGAGTTTCAGGTGCGTATTCTCTCTGCCATCCATCCCAAAACATTTCTAGAGGTTAGGCAAACATTTTGGCAATAGTTTTATGCCTCGAATCAAGCTCAAGTGTTCGGTTCATGTGGGGATAGCCGCACCTGTAACTGGCTAGTAAACCCTCAATTCACCATCAAATCTTGCGTGGTTTGGCCCAAAATGATCCTTAGATCATGGGGCTTCGATATACATTCTAAAAGGAAGCTTTGGTGTCCGTTTTTAAGAGTCGACTTTTTTGAACCGTGACTGTAACTCAGTTTTTGGGGGTCCATTTCTAGGCTTCTAGGTCGTGGCCTAGGTTTTTTAGAACCCTTATGGCCTCTATTTGAGGTCCCAAATGAAGGAACCATGTTTCCTTTCGGTCAAAACAGACCTGCACCTTCGAGGTCCTTCAATGGCGGGTGAGTGTACGGTTTAGTGTTCTAGGCTGTTTCAGGCTCCAATTTCTTGCCTCATTCAAGATATGAAATTTTAGATATCATGCATGCAGTTATTTAGGCTCAACTATCATCAAAACATTATCAAAATCTAAACAGAAAATTTTTCAGTTTTGGGTTTATACCTCCTGACAGTGGCTGTCCTCTTCTTTGGCTTGGTTCAAAGCCTCACAGAGCTCCTTAGGGTTGCTCAGACTTCTTCAGGTACACTTGGTGATACTCACATGCATACACACACTTGCATGTACACCTTCCTCTCACACAATGCCCCTTCCTCTATCTCTCTCTCTAACACGTTCACAACACAGAGAACTTCTCACACATTAGTCTGGGGCAGTGCACAAATTTTTGGAGGGTCAAAATGTGTGGTGGGCATATATATTTTAGCATTTCTCTCACATACAACCTATACATATACATGAATGTATATATGTGCATTAGGTTTAGTGGGTTCGGTGGCTGACATGAGGTGAAGGGAGGTGATGTGGGGTAATGATGTGGGAATTGCATGCATGGCCATTGGCCAATTTGGGAGGTGGCCTTGGCTAATTTGGGTTTAAATATAATTTGGTTGCATATATAGGCACAAAAATGGTAATAGCCTATTTGGTAACTTTTTGGGTAATAAGAATCATGCCCACTTGGTCAAGGGTTCAAGTCCCCTTGGCCACACTTTTGGGAATTTTTCATATTTTGGGTTTAGGCCCTGTTTGGTTGGCGCATTTAATTATTTCAGCTATTTTCTAAATATCTTCTTTTTCGTTGCTTATTTTTCGACGCGGTTTCTTCTGACTATTTCCTATTTAGGTTAGCTTCAATCTCCAAGGTCTAGTGTCGGTTATTAATCCCTTGGGATTTCTGTAGTTCGCTAACTCGAGTTTTCTTAGTGTTAAAGTAACATCATTTCACCCAATTTATTGGTAATAAGGTTCAGACATTATTTTATGGGTCTATCATGAGGTTCTCGATTTTCTAAATTTTTCTTTATGTTTGGTTCAAATTAATGATTAGTAACTTATCATTTCTTAATTAGGGTCGGGGCGTTACATCCTTCCCCCCTTAAAATAGTTTTGTCCTCAAAACTCGAGTGTTCTTATTTTCAGGGTTCTAGTCTCCTTACGTTATTTCGGTCTATCACATTCATGTGTTAAGTAGTTGAAAATAAGTCACAAGTTTATATGCAGTAATGTAAGCGTTAAGATATGTACCTAATTGACATGTTGAAGGTTGTGCAGCATTAGAATATATGTTGAACACTCGTCCATACCTCAGAGGTTCCTTGCCACTTCCTCCTGGTTTTTCAGCTGTTGGGGTTTGAGCTTGTGGTGCGGCCGAAGAAGCTACCACTGTGGGTTCTTTGGTGCCCTGACCCCATTTTGGGCAGTCTTTTATGCGATGCCCAGACTGTCCGCATTTATAACACTCCCCAGTAAGACGTCGGCAATCCCCAAAATGGTATTTCTGGCAGGTAGAGCACTGAGGAGTTCCCGAAGTCCTTTTGCTGGAGTTCCCCTCGTCATTAACAGAAACTTCACTCTTGCCCCTTGCCCCAGTCTTTTTCATCGTTTGAGGAGTGGGACTAATATTTTTCTTATCCTTCTTCTGAGACAAAGCAATCCCAGCCCTCTCAAAGATCTTAGCTCGATCCACTACTGCATTATATGTGGGAAGTTCAAAAGGTTCAAGCCGGTATCTAATACTATCCTTGAGGCCACTTTCGAATTTCCTAGCCTTCAAGTCCTCCGTTTGAACCATATGGGGTGCAAATCGGGCTAACCTCATAAATTGAGTTTCATATTCCGCTACAGTCATTGTTCCTTGCTTCAGAATCACAAAGTCTGCTATTTTTTGATTCTTTAGTGACCTTGGGAAGAACTTATCATAAAACACCTCGAGGAACCTTGTCCAAGTCATTGGCGGCTCCCTTTCCTTTTCCAGCAGCCACCATTCATGAGCTGCGTCCTTAAAAGTAAAAGCAGCAAATGAGACCTTTTGTTCGGCAGTACAGGGCATAACCGTAAATATGCGCTCCATTTCTCGAACCCATGACTCTGCATCGATCATTGTGTCTAGGCCATCAAATCTAGGAGGTTTAAAACTCTGAAATGTTTTATAACTCGCCGTGTTTACTGCTTCAGTAGGTTGTCCTGGATTTGGTTGTGGCTCAGGATTTTGCACCGGTTGTGGCGCTCTGACTTGTGCTTGCATGTTAACTATGTTCTGAGCCATTGCCTCCAGAATATGTTCAACTCGGTCGAGTCTATCATTTGAACTCTCTGCGTTTCTTCTGGTACGTAC
The DNA here is from genome assembly GCA_008638375.1 of Nyssa sinensis. Lineage (NCBI taxonomy): Eukaryota > Viridiplantae > Streptophyta > Magnoliopsida > Cornales > Nyssaceae > Nyssa > Nyssa sinensis. The sequence goes on from CM018046.1 coordinate 29,598,072, forward strand.
CATTTTTTTCTGGAAAGTACACATTTCTGTTAGTTTTTGTCATTACATAAGGTTTTCAATCACTCATCTCATGTTCAAGGTAAATATTTTATTATCCTTGATTCTCGTGGTGGTTTTTTATAATCTACATTACTTCTCGTTCTATTCTTATTTATCTACGGGTCCCATACCCCGCCTTCCTATCACGTACTTCAGAACACCTACTTCACGTTACTACGGGTCCCATACCCCGCCTTCCTATCACGTACTTCAGAACACCTACTTCACGTTACTACGGGTCCCATACCCCGCCTTCCTATTACGTCATTTACTTCACATGTCTATTGCAGGTCCCATACCCTGCATTTACTTCACATCACTTACTTCGCATCTCTATTTCATGTACTGCGGGTCCCATACCCCGCCTTCATTTCGTATCACTCACTTTACATATCTTAGGTAGCCTAAAGTCTACCTAACTTATGGTTCTGTTCCTAATTCTTCTAATGTCACTAAGTTTGTTCTAGTTAACCTAGTGCTCTGATACCACTCTGTCACGACCCGAAACTCACCCTGTGCGGATCTCGGATCGCGACCGCCGCCTTCAGGCTCGGGAGCCCTTGGGCGAGGCGAACATAAGCAACAATATCGGATGGCGGTGCGGCCTGTGGTTGCGGAAGCATGAAAAACTTAAACTTTTTCTTTTCTTTTTAAAATCTGTCGCACATCCATCCGGTACTGCCGCTCTTCATAGCGGTACATATAATAATAATAATCAGAGCATACTAAAACTTAAAGTGTTATACATAGTACATATCTGAATGCCGCGAGGGCTTAAGTACATGTTGTCTAAAATCTATTACACTTCAAAATTCGACCATCTACGGGTCCTTAGTACTTCCAAAAAGTCCTTGATCATATTAAAGCCACTAGTCGTCATCCCCAAATGGAGCAAGGCTCCCATTCATCATCGTTACCTGGAAAAAATTTAGGGAATAGGGTGAGCTTCGAAAAGCCCAATGAGTAATTCCTGCATCTGTCATGGGTTTTCAATTGGCAGTGGTTTCGTACATGAGAGTTTATAAAATGCACACTACCAATTGTTCGTACATTTTAAACACAGAGTACATGCACTTTTCATAACAGATAGCTTTGAACATTTAAAGGATTCAAGCTAGTTAAACATTCCTTCAAATAGAGTATATGCATTTCAAACAATTAAACATGCACAGTGAAAATGGGGGTGAAAACCTGCTTCCATTTTCGAAAATCATTGGTCATCTTTTCACTTTTTAACTAAAGGATCCGTTTCGAACCAGACCCTAGTCTTACTTCTGAGAGATCTCGTTGCCTGGGGGATTAGATCCTGCTGCCGGGCATTATTCTGAATTGAGAACCCGAAGGGTGCTCAATAACTGAAGATGCTTATGCATCTTTATTATCTTGCAAAACGTTAGCTTCTTCAAGAAATGCTTTTATGAGCATTTAAACATGATGATGTTCATGATAGGATCTTCACATAGTTGTAATAACATTTTAGAACAGATGACATGTTAAACACTTTCAAAAAGAACTGTAACAAAGATCATTTACTGAACATGTCATAAGAGAATTATAAAAGCAGAATATTTCAAAACGGGAGTCATGAAATATGGAATTTAAACATTCAATGCTTCAGATATTTTGAAGTTTAAAACATCATTTAAATCGTGGAGTTAAAATCTCCACTTCAAATGCAAGATTACTCACCTTGATTTCCTGGGTTTGCACTATTACTTGGTTGTTCCCTTCCCTTTGTAGTTCCTAGAAACAATTCACAATAATCTATTAACTTCAATGTACTTCAAATATCTCCTATTGATGTTTCTAATTATGCTTAAATCGTATTATGTCCTAATGTTTTATCGTGAGCCTTATTTTATTGACGTATCATATTTTCTCGTACTTTATTTCGTAATACGGACCTCACCGTTGAGTCCAGAACGTCGAAGAAAGTCAATTTAGACCTTCTTAGCTTTTTATTTGGCTTCGGGTACCTTAGGGGTATTTTGGTCATTTCACGTGTCATATTTTTCGGAGTCCCGTCTCGTGAATCGGACTCCACTATTGATCTCAGAAGGCTCAAGAAAATAAGAATACACTAATAACTTGTCTTATTTGGACATCGGCTACATTAGGGGCAATTTGGTAATTTGTACTTTAACGCGTCCTAATTTTTTGGAGTCTCGTCTCATAAAACGGACCATACCATTGAGTCCGAAACGTCCAAAATAGTCAAAATCCACTATTTATTTGTTTTATTTGGACTCCGTTTGACTGATTTATTGTTCAAGGGTAAAATAGTAATTTTATCCAATTAATAAAATAATTAAATAAATTATTTTATTAATTATTTATTTTTCCAGGGGCCTATTTGAATTTTTCCTTTAAAAATCTGGGCCTTAGTACAATTTTCCTAAACAGTGGGGGGTTGAATTGCAATTATTTAAAACTATTAAAATAAACCAAAGGGTTCAATTGGTTTGTAACTAAACCGGTTCACTATTCCATTGAACCAACCGGTTCAATGCGTAATGCTGACGTCATGATGACGTCAGCCCTAATTTTTAAAATTCAAAATCCTTTAAATCAAAACGGCACAGTTTCACCTAACCGATTTTATATCTCGGTCGGGGCCCGACCCGAACCCAGATCCGACCCAACCCAATCGACCCGACACTATTCATCGTCTTCCTTCTTCTCCCCCCAGTTTGCCCTAATTTTCTGGTTTTCATGTTTCTCGATTTCGTGGAGTTTCAGGTGCGTATTCTCTCTGCCATCCATCCCAAAACATTTCTAGAGGTTAGGCAAACATTTTGGCAATAGTTTTATGCCTCGAATCAAGCTCAAGTGTTCGGTTTATGTGGGGATAGCCGCACCTGTAACTGGCTAGTAAACCCTCAATTCACCATCAAATCTTGCGTGGTTTGGCCCAAAATGATCCTTAGATCATGGGGCTTCGATATACATTCTAAAAGGAAGCTTTGGTGTCCGTTTTTAAGGGTCGACTTTTTTGAACCGTGACTGTAACTCAGTTTTTGGGGGTCCATTTCTAGGCTTCTAGGTCGCGGCCTAGGTTTTTTAGAACCCTTATGGCCTCTATTTGAGGTCCCAAATGAAGGAACCATGTTTCCTTTCGGTCAAAACAGACCTGCACCTTCGAGGTCCTTCAATGGCGGGTGAGTGTACGGTTTAGTGTTCTAGGCTGTTTCAGGCTCCAATTTCTTGCCTCATTCAAGATATGAAATTTTAGATATCATGCATGCAGTTATTTAGGCTCAACTATCATCAAAACATTATCAAAATCTAAACAGAAAATTTTTCAGTTTTGGGTTTATACCTCCTGACAGTGGCTGTCCTCTTCTTTGGCTTGGTTCAAAGCCTCACAGAGCTCCTTAGGGTTGCTCAGACTTCTTCAGGTACACTTGGTGATACTCACATGCATACACACACTTGCATGTACACCTTCCTCTCACACAATGCCCCTTCCTCTATCTCTCTCTCTAACACGTTCACAACACAGAGAACTTCTCACACATTAGTCTGGGGCAGTGCACAAATTTTTGGAGGGTCAAAATGTGTGGTGGGCATATATATTTTAGCATTTCTCTCACATACAACCTATACATATACATGAATGTATATATGTGCATTAGGTTTAGTGGGTTCGGTGGCTGACATGAGGTGAAGGGAGGTGATGTGGGGTAATGATGTGGGAATTGCATGCATGGCCATTGGCCAATTTGGGAGGTGGCCTTGGCTAATTTGGGTTTAAATATAATTTGGTTGCATATATAGGCACAAAAATGGTAGTAGCCTATTTGGTAACTTTTTGGGTAATAAGAATCATGCCCACTTGGTCAAGGGTTCAAGTCCCCTTGGCCACACTTTTGGGAATTTTTCATATTTTGGGTTTAGGCCCTGTTTGGTTGGCGCATTTAATTATTTCAGCTATTTTCTAAATATCTTCTTTTTCGTTGCTTATTTTTCGAGCGGTTTCTTCTGATTATTTCCTATTTAGGTTAGCTTCAATCTCCAAGGTCTAGTGTCGGTTATTAATCCCTTGGGATTTCTGTAGTTCGCTAACTCGAGTTTTCTTAGTGTTAAAGTAACATCATTTCACCCAATTTATTGGTAATAAGGTTCAGACATTATTTTATGGGTCTATCATGAGGTTCTCGATTTTCTAAATTATTCTTTATGTTTGGTTCAAATTAATGATTAGTAACTTATCATTTCTTAATTAGGGTCGGGGCGTTACAAAGTTGCTGCCAAGGACAGCCGTGCAAGTGTGTGTGTGAGTGGGTGAAGACCTATATATGTATATATATATATATATGTATGAAAAAGTGTGTGTGTGAACGGTTACATGTGTGTATGAAATAACTTGAGTGTATAACACTCAATAGGGAATGGTGGTGACAGAATTAAGTGTTGGAGTGTGTAAGAAGGTCACAGGGCATGGTGAAGTCTGACTAGAGAGAGTGTCACGACCCGAAACCCACCCTATGCGGATCTCGTATCGTGGGGCCGACCCCATGGCCGTCCCTACTTTTTCCATTCTTTTACCAATGATAACAGTAAATAATATAAACATAACATTAAAGTGCGGAAGCTTTATTACAATTATTGTTCAAAGACTAAACTTCAAACTAACAATAAACTGATCCTAAATCACTCTTAGGTGGTGAGTACATGGGAGAGACTTCATTCATTACTATTATGTTCCTCAACTGTCTCTGTAATCTCCTGATCTCCTACTGTGGTTCTGTAACATTCTCACCTGAAAAAATTTAGTAAGGAGTGAGCTACAAACTCAGTAAGTAGAAGCCTATCCCCAATACGGGTGGGGATGACATAAATGAATACAAGTCAAAGTAACATGATAGCCAGTCATGATAACGATTCCAATCAACTGTAAAATGCCACAATGGCCAATGAGCGACAAGGTACAATAACAGTCAAGAGTAACCAATGAATGACAACGTACAATAACCGTCAAGAGTAACAGTGTAGCATGAATATAGAATAGGCTCGATGAACACAATCAACATAAATACTGCCACAATGAAACGGTCACAGTCAAGTCCAATGAATCAAACCAATCAACATAGAACAATATCAATTAACATGGATGATGCCTTTACTCTGTTCAGGGTTTGGCAGACCCTCGGTCTTTTGGGGCCCGGCATACCCCCATTAACATAAATGCATATAAAATGCCCATTTTCCTTAATGCGTAAAAACGCCATAATTGCCATATGTCCTTTTTGACCCGTAGGTCCCATAAATTGACCCGTAGGTCCCAGTCAATCAGATAGCATCAGATAGGTAGTGTGACTGAGCACAAAACCCGGCACTTAACATAAATTAAGATTCTATAGTATTCCATATGAATGTACAAAACATGGAACATCATAACATAACATACAGTAAATAGACATCAATGAAAGGAATCAGTCATGCAACATCAACCAATAGGCATCCACCAGGTAGAGCAATATCCATGGTGGAAACAATGACAGTGAATACATATATGAGTACAAGATTGGCAGTAATGGAAAGAACGTGGCTTGGAAACCACGTATCAAAGATAGGAATCCACTTACCTTATCAATGTCTTAATATCCCGTGACTTCCTCCTTTCCTTTTGACTTGCTTATAAATCAATAAACACGTTTCAGCTTTCAAATAATTTACCGAATTTATGCCTCGTTACTCTAAATACCTCCTGTACTAATTTATGCTTTACGATTTCCATTTTAAACTTAATTCACCCAAGGGCAAAATGGTCATTTATGTGTCTCTACTTTTTGGGTTCTGTTTTCATAATTTGGACTTCACCGTTGAGTCCAGTAGGTTTGAATTAATAAAAATTCACTATTTCCTTAACTAAATCGGAGTCCGTTTGACTTGCCTTCAACGTAGGGGCATTTTGGTCATTTTGGCATTCTACGGTTATATTTTTTTTTCGAAACTCCGTCTCGTAAAACGGACCTCGCTATTAAATTCAGAGGATCCAAAATAATAAGTTTTCATTATTCGTTCTACTAATTTAGGCGTTGAAATTAAATTTAAAATTTATTAATTTAAATCACCTATTTAAATTAATAAATCTAGCTAATACATATAGTATTTGAGTCCAAACAGACCACATGTGCCCTGGTGGCACAGTGGCTAAGCTTCTCCCCCTTTCTCCTTTTCGTCACAGGTTCAATTCACTGCCCATACAAATTTTCCATTCCTCGTTATATTTTTTTTTTTTCATTTCCTAATGAAGTTTAACCCAACCATTGGATAGCTCTCCTTTCTAACCAAACACTATCTAAACTCAAATTTAAAAATTTACTCATGAAGTACAAGTGTTGGGCAGTCATCTGAATGGATGGGTCGGGTCAGACCCGACCTGGTTTGGCCAAAATAAAATCACAAAACCCCCAGTCACACGACACCATCTCCAGCGTGCTGGTTATCTTCTCCGCCAACGACGACCTGCCGACGACGGATTTTCTTGCATTTTTTAGTGGGGTTCATACCTACAGGTCATGGGCAACTCAAATCTGTCCTTGGGTTTCCAATCGGAGTGCCGAAACACTCCCAAAATAAGGAAAATCGTCACTGCACAGGGGCTGTGCGGTTTTCCGGCAACCCCTTTTTCTTCCATTTTTCTCACCTTTTCTCTACTGGTTCAACACAAAGTAATCCCTACAATGTTCCTACAACTTATACACATAACTCCTAAGCATTCAAATTAAATTTCATGGATCAAAATTACAAAAACTGATTTTTCATTCTTTCTCTGTAATTCCAGTTTTTTACTCATTCCCAATCGGTTTTTTCTTGATTTCAATTGCAATACAACCCAATTTACATGCTTTAGAAGATTTCCAAAATCATATTCAAGAATAAAAATACTGAGGTTGATTCATCTTTACCGTTCCAATCGTGACGCACAATGCTCTGTCCCAGTCACCCGACTTCACGTCCTGAGTTCCTCCACTCAGTCCCGATCTACTTCCCTCTGTTTTATTTCTCCCTTTCTGGCATGCTAGCAACAACTCTCATATATATCACCATATATCAGTTGTGCCTTGATGAACTGGATTGCTGCTGCTAGAATCGTTAGCGCAGGTCCTCCATTCGGAAGTCTTATCGATCGTGTGCTACTCGCGCACGACGCCGCGCTCGGAGCAGGCGGTGTCGCCTGCCGAGTGGTCAAACACCACCTTTGCTTCGCCCACTGCCTCGATCCCCATAGTCCTTGAGGTCTCCGTCGCCCCTTCGGTTATGCGACTGACCCCTGTTTCACTGTCCAGTTTTCTCTCCCTTTAATTCCCCCTGTTCCGCAACCCCACCCTATAACCTCATCCGTTTTTTTTTTCTTCAGTTTCTAACGCATGGCATGCGAACCACCCCCCTTTTTATTTCTCTCTCACACCGTAACCATCGCCCCTTCAGTTCTTTTCTTTTTTTTTTCGGTTGTAACCCCTCCCCTTATGTATTTAATATATATATGTATATGTATATACACCTACACTTCTACATATATAGATATATATATATATAGATATTTATCCATATGCCACAACATGATTTTTATTTATTTATTTATTTATTTTATTTTTCCTTTTTCTTTTATTTTTATTTCATTTGTATTTTTATTATTGTTATCTTATTATTATTTTTATATTCCAGTATCCGTTCGGGCATCGCTCTTGCATGACCCGTACTTCCAATTATTAAGATTTTGACTCATCCGTTTATTCAATATTAAACCAAAAAGCTTTAACGGCTCGGTTCACATGGTTCACCCGGTTAAAATTTGGGTCGGGGTATTACATTCTACCCCCCTTAAATTGAGTTTTGTCCCCAAAACTCGAATGTTCGTAATCCATGAAACTCTGTCACCTCATCATGCCAGTTTCATTAACATAATTTTCTTTGTAACCTGTCACTTGGACTTATCTCTATTCTTCAAATACTATATGCTTAGGTAGAAGATTTCTTTATACAGGGTTCACAGTTATTTTGTATTACTCTTTGTTTTCTTTCAATAGTGAATTTGGACGTCAAGGGTTTGACCTTTTAACTTCCTCGAGACTTTTAACTCATTGTCTCCAGATTTTAATATTAACATCCCCCTGCGTATCTCCTTAGTCGTCAGGTCTATGGCTAGTCATCTTTTCAGTTATTTAACTTCTTTTTTTTTTTTTTCTTGTTACCAGTATCTTGACTAGTTCTACATCTAGTCGTTATATTCATCTCATTTGGTACTAGGTCGTGATTACCCTACTGATCATAGGCTGTCAACTTCCATTGACATCGTATGGTGCACCATGTGCTAGGTAAAGGTATCTAGTACCTTGATCTTTTCTTTTCAATCCGTTTCTTTTGTAGTGATCATAGGAAGTCAATGGTGTAACTAGACTATACCACTTCTATCGTTTAAAGTGTTTTGGACATCTCATTCATGTACTTTAAGTTTTCCTAAGGACAAAGTATCATATACCCTTTCATTTTCATGAACATCTTTTGGTTCGTGTTAGGACGAGTTACTCGTATTCTCTTTGTATTACAATATTCATTCCCTGCTCGGGTGTTCTCAAATTTATTCGAACTTTTCATTTGTGATTTCTTAATCAATTGTCCATTTCTTGAAGATTTATCAATCCTCTTTTCATTTCACTTGTATTGTTCATTGGCATTACTGTCTTTGTTTTCAAATTCATGCTTATCATTTTATGATTTAGATAGATTAAGGAGCTCAATTCCTCTATTTTTTTTTTTCCACATTATAGGCAGGTGTTTTTTACCATTGCTCTTTTCATAAGTTTTGATTCCTCATCCCTTCATAGATTAAGGTATGGTACATATACTTATAAAATTTTAGGGTAGTCTTTTACCCCAGTCACTGATTCTTCATGTGATAGTCTACTTCGAAAGCATCCTTAATGGTGTTATCATATTTGGTTTACCTAGGATTTTCCACATCATTTGATCAGTTCAAGTCTCAAGTCTTATGACTTGTTAGTTTATAACCATTCTTTTGGTTTCACTTACCTTTGCTCATAACGGTTGTTCAACTATCTCATTTCTTATCCTCGTCATTTTATTCGGTTTTCCATCATATGTTACATTTCTTTCCCCGGTCGTTATTCACTTTTTTCATTTCGTTCTTTTAAGAACTTATTCAACCATAGAGGGAGTCGCTTGTATATTCTGTGACTTCATATCATATTTTAGGATTGTTCACATCATTTAATCGTCTAATCATTTTATCGTTACATTTGACATTCAAAGTTTATCACAACGATGTCAAGTTTTTTTTTTTCGTCATAGAAATTTCCTACTTCCTTAGTTTCACAAGTCAGTTATTCTCACTTTCTACCTCAATCTCTATTGTTCTTGTAACCCCAAGAATTAGGTACCACTTTAGCACAGTCGTTGTCCTCACCAGTTTTTCTAGGCATTATGCTACAATTTTTTTGTTGCTTTAATCGTCAGATCATGTTAACCCTCAAAATTCATTCGGAGTCGTCAATCATTTATCTTTTGGAACAGATTCAGCTAACTTAATAAAGTATCGCCCATAATTGGGTCATTTTGTCATCTAGGTCAGCAAGATCCATTGAGTTTTCCCAATGATGAATTGTCACCTGTTAATCTCCTTTTAAGACCATCACATTTCATAAATGTTCACTTGCTATTCTCATTTAATCAATATTTGTCCCCCAATGATCCACTTGTCTTTACCCTATTTTACTCACTCAAGAATCCTCATCTTTCTGATATGTCATCAATCTATCAATAGTCTCAAACTCTTCACGTTACTATTCCTTAAGTCTTTCTCAAATCATCTCTCATATAGATTTGTTGTTAAGTCCACTGACTTTTCAAGATTTCACAATCCCAACTTTATGTCACCTTATATCTTTTAAAAGAGCATTTACTGTTGCCCTTGTTAAAATGCTAGTTTCCCCCAATTCATAGATCAATTCCAATGTAATGACTTAAGAGTCATCCACCTCAACACTGGTATTATTCTTCCTAAGAATTCTCAACCTTTGTCCTCAAGCATACTACTTCCTCCCAAAAGTTACTATTCATTTAATCATCCCAGTCGTCCAAGAAACATCAAGTCAGTCATAGCATAGTCTTTCCCGAAAACTAGTAACCTTAGTATTTAATCAAGCTATCATTTTCCAAAAGTCACCAATCATTTAACTATTTAAATCCTCGAATTCTTAGTTCCTCCAAGATATCTAATCGGTTAATAACCATGTACTTATGATCTGTATCTCATATGCCTTATATATATCATTCAATAATGATTTCCTCGTAATACCTCAGAATCATGTATCATCTCAATTTCATGGTTTCTCCATATGATTACTACCAGTTCTGTCTTTACAATAATTTGAATCACATTGACCTCTAACAATTATTCAGAATCTTCTATCATTTACCTTCATCCAACTTGGTAGAGTATTGACTAAAATCGTATCACACCTCATCTTAAATTACAAGATTCATGGATCTCTCCCGAATATTCATTCATCATGTGTCAGCCTCTTTCCAAAATCATCACAGTTCATAAGATCAATTCTGACAATCTAGCTCCTTTAGTACTTGTCTTCACCACTCTACTCATCTTCACCCTATCAGTGTCTACCTATGACTTACTCGAGAATTTTCATATTTTTGGTCCTCCTAAAATTATCCATTCAGTTTCCTACAAACTATCTCTCATTCAAGCCTCGGTTATCTATCCATAACATTTATAGAAATCTCTTCAAATATTTTTAATGTCATTCCTTGAGAATCCTCCTCGTTTTTCTTTTAAACATATTTCTATTTTCTTAAAGGTTATTAATTACCAATCATCTCAATTGTTCAAGGATCACCGATAACATATAGTCTTTTCCCCGATATATAATATTCACTAATAATAAGCTCTCAATGGTATTGGAAACAGTTAACAAGTAGCCTAGAGGTTTTGTTTCCAAGTTCAACCTAACAGTAAATGCGGAATTATAAATCAAGTCTCTAGACAATTTATGAGCAGGTTGTAAGTAATTGAAAAATACCTACGAATACTGGTACAGTAGCCCAATCATCTTTTGGTGTTAACCCTTCCTGTAAAGGATAATCAGTCAATGTATATGTAAAATAATTATCAGTGTTCGCATAAAAGTCTAGCCTAGTAATGTCAGTATTATCTATCGACTAACTCTTAGACTTTAACAATTCCAGTACTCTAATCCTGTCTCCCATGACTCACTAGAACCTAAGACTTTGCTCTGATACCAAGCTGTCACGACCCGAAACCCACCCTATGCGGATCTCGTATCGTGGGGCCGACCCCATGGCCGTCCCTACTTTTTCCATTCTTTTACCAATGATAACAGTAAATAATATAAACATAACATTAAAGTGCGGAAGCTTTATTACAATTATTGTTCAAAGACTAAACTTCAAACTAACAATAAACTGATCATAAACCACTCTTAGGTGGTGATTACATGGGAGAAACTTCATTCATTACTATTATGTTCCTCAACTGTCTCCGTAATCTCCTAATCTCCTACTGTGGTTCTGTAACATTCTCACCTGAAAAAATTTAGTAAGGAGTGAGCTACAAACTCAGTAAGTAGAAGCCTATCCCCAATACGGGTGGGGATGACATAAATGAATACAAGTCAAAGTAACATGATAGCCAGTCATGATAACGATTCCAGTCAACTGTAAAATGCCACAATGGCCAATGAGCGACAAGGTACAATAACAGTCAAGAGTAACCAATGAATGACAACGTACAATAACCGTCAAGAGTAACAGTGTAGCATGAATATAGAATAGGCTCGATGAACACAATCAACATAAATACTGCCACAATGAAACGGTCACAGTCAAGTCCAATGAATCAAACCAATCAACATAGAACAATATCAATTAACATGGATGATGCCTTTACTCTGTTCAGGGTTTGGCAGACCCTCGGTCTTTTGGGGCCCGGCATACCCCCATTAACATAAATGCATATAAAATGCCCATTTTCCTTAATGCGTAAAAACGCCATAATTGCCATACGTCCTTTTTGACCCGTAGGTCCCATAAATTGACCCGTAGGTCCCAGTCAATCAGATAGCATCAGATAGGTAGTGTGACTGAGCACAAAACCCGGCACTTAACATAAATTAAGATTCTATAGTATTCCATATGAATGTACAAAACATGGAACATCATAACATAACATACAGTAAATAGACATCAATGAAAGGAATCAGTCATGCAACATCAACCAATAGGCATCCACCAGGTAGAGCAATATCCATGGTGGAAACAATGACAGTGAATACATATATGAGTACAAGATTGGCAGTAATGGAAAGAACGTGGCTTGGAAACCACGTATCAAAGATAGGAATCCACTTACCTTATCAATGTCTTAATATCCCGTGACTTCCTCCTTTCCTTTTGACTTGCCTATAAATCAATAAACACGTTTCAGCTTTCAAATAATTTACCGAATTTATGCCTCGTTACTCTAAATACCTCCCGTACTAATTTATGCTTTACGATTTCCATTTTAAACTTAATTTACCCAAGGGCAAAATGGTCATTTACGTGTCTCTACTTTTTGGGCTCTGTTTTCATAATTTGGACTTTACCGTTGAGTCCAGTAGGTTTGAATTAATAAAAATTCACTATTTCCTTAACTAAATCGGAGTCCGTTTGACTTACCTTCAACGTAGGCGCATTTTGGTCATTTTGGCATTCTACGGTTATATTTTTTTTTCGAAACTCTGTCTCGTAAAACGGACTTCACTATTAAATTCAGAGGATCCAAAATAGTAAGTTTTCATTATTCGTTCTACTAATTTAGGCGTTGAAATTAAATTTAAAATTTATTAATTTAAATCACCTATTTAAATTAATAAATCTAGCTAATACATATAGTATTTGAGTCCAAACAGACCACATGTGCCCTGGTGGCACAGTGGCTAAGCTTCTCCCCCTTTCTCCTTTTGGTCACAGGTTCAATTCACTGCCCATACAAATTTTCCATTCCTCGTTATATTTTTTTTTTTCATTTCCTGATCAAGTTTAACCCAACCATTGGATAGCTCTCCTTTCTAACCAAACACTATCTAAACTCAAATTTAAAAATTTACTCATGAAGTACAAGTGTTGGGCAGTCATCTAAATGGATGGGTCGGGTCAGACCCGACCTGGTTTGGCCAAAATAAAATCACCAAACCCCCAGTCGCACGACACCATCTCCAGCGTGCTGGTTATCTTCTCCGCCAACGGCGACCTGCCGACGACGGATTTTCTTGCATTTTTTAGTGGGGTTCATACCTACAGGTCATGGGCAACTCAAATCTGTCCTCGGGTTTCCAATCGGAGTGCCGAAACACTCCCAAAATAGGGAAAACTGTCACTGCACAGGGGCTGTGCGGTTTTTCGGCAGCCCCTTTTTCTTCCATTTTTCTCACCTTTTCTCTACTGGTTCAACACAAAGTAATCCCTACAATGTTCCTACAACTTATACACAGAACTCCTAAGCATTCAAATTAAATTTCATGGATCAAAATTACAAAAACTGATTTTTCATTCTTTCTCTGTAATTCCAGTTTTTTACTCATTCCCAATCGGTTTTTTCTTGATTTCAATTGCAATACAACCCAATTTACATGCTTTAGAAGTTTTCCAAAATCATATTCAAGAATAAAAATACTGAGGTTGATTCATCTTTACCGTTCCAATCATGACGCACAATGCTCTGTCCCAGTCACCCGACTTCACATCCTGAGTTCCTCCACTCAGTCCCGATCTACTTCCCTCTGTTTTATTTCTCCCTTTCTGGCATGCTAGCAACAACTCTCATATATATCACCATATATCAGTTGTGCCTTGATGAACTGGATCGCTGCTGCTAGAATCGTTAGCGCAGGTCCTCCATTCGGAAGTCTTATCGATCGTGTGCTACTCGCGCACGACGCCGCGCTCGGAGCAGGCGGTGTCGCCTGCCGAGTGGTCAAACACCACCTTTGCTTCGCCCACTGCCTCGATCCCCATAGTCCTTGAGGTCTCTGTCGCCCCTTCGGTTATGCGACTGACCCCTGTTTCACTGTCCAATTTTCTCTCCCTTTAATTCCCCCTGTTCCGCAACCCCACCCTCTAACCTCATCCGTTTTTTTTTTCTTCAGTTTCTAACGCATGGCATGCGAACCACCCCCCTTTTTATTTCTCTCTCACACCGTAACCATCGCCCCTTCAGTTCTTTTCTTTTTTTTTTTCGGTTGTAACCCCTCCCCTTATGTATTTAATATATATATATGTATATACACCTACACTTCTACATATATAGATATATATATATATATATATATAGATATTTATCCATATGCCACAACATGATTTTTATTTATTTATTTATTTATTTATTTTTCCTTTTTCTTTTATTTTTATTTCATTTGTATTTTTATTATTATTATCTTATTATTATTTTTATATTCCAGTATCCGTTCGGGCATCGCTCGGGCATGACCCGTACTTCCAACTATTAAGATTTTGACTCATCCATTTAATCAATATTAAACCAAAAAGCTTTAACGGCTCGGTTCACATGGTTCACCCGGTTAAAATTTGGGTCGGGGTATTACAGAGAGAGAGAGAAAAAAAGAGAGAGAAAAATGAAAAGCTTATTTCATGCATGAGATCTCTCACTCTCGGGAGAAGGAAACCAAAAAGGAAAAGAGAGTTTTGGAGTGAGAAGGAAGGGGAACAAATCTGGAGTAGAGGCACGAGGAAGAGGGGCTCAACACCAAGAGAAAACCGAAAGCAAGGTGAGCCACTGTTTCTGTTTCAAAGTTTTGTAGCATGATTTGATTCATTTTGATCATAGGGTCTAAACAAGCATGAAATAAGGAACTAAATGCAAAAAGAATGAGGTTAAATGGCTAAGAAACCGTAGAGAAAAATGGAGTTGCAGGCCTTAGGATAATTTCGGGTTTCATGAAAAATCTTGGTTAAAGTTTGTTTTGAGTCTTGAAAAATGATCTATAAAGGTGCAGAAAACATTTAGAATGAAAATGGGGTAAAAACCGTGGCTTGGAAGTCACAAAAATGGAAATGAACATCTGGCCGGAAAACTGGCCGGAGCTATTATTCCCTATATTCGTGGGGATTGGAAGGGGTTTAATGGAAATAAAGGGTATGGTTGAGGTCCTTGAGGAAAGGGGAGTAAAATGGCATTCAAAAGTGGTTGAAAAGTGGTCGGATTCTGGTGGCCGTCGTCGGAGAAGGTGACTGCTCACCACCGGAACCCTACCGGACTCTCGGGGAAGACGACCGGAAAGTCGTGGGGGCTGTCGGGTCAAAACTGAAACGGGTCTGGGTTTGGGTGGGGTTGGTACCCGACCGGATATGAACTGGGCATGATACTATGTCGTTTTATGTTTTAAAATTAAATGAAATGGGCTTGTTTGGCTATGGGGATAGTAAATAGAAATTGGGTTTGGGCTTATTCCAACCACGGATAAGGGTTAGAACCAGGATATTGGAATCCGGTTCTCTGAATGGACTGAACCGTTTGGTTCAGGGGAAGGGCAGACCGGTTTAGGGTTTTTGGGTCTGAACCAACTGGTTCAGACCGCAGCTTTTGGAAATTGTGAACCGGCCCCAAATGTTTTAAGAAATTCCACTAAGGCCGAAACAGGAAAAAATTAATAAAACATTAATTTTATAAAAATGCCCCTAATCCAAATATAGGTCAAACGAAGTCCAAACGAGATAAATGAATAGTCAAAACTTATTATCTCGGACGTTCTGAGTCCAATGGTAGGGTTCATTTTACAAGATGGGACCCCGAAGGATAAAATACCGTAAAAGTGCAAAATGACCATTTTGCCCTTTTTAGTACAAAGGTCCAAATGGAATTCCGCGAAAGCCTAAACCGACTTTCTTCGGCATTCCGAACTCAATGGTAAAGTCTAAATTAGTGTTTGAAATACTTATAATGGAAAGGCATAAAATTTGATGAATAACATTTATTCTGAAACGTATTCATTGATATATAGGGAACTCGAAAGGCAAGGGTACACTCACGGATTTCTGAGATAGAATCACGATAGAAGTAAGTGGATCACTTTCTCTTACATGTGGTGTTTCCACAAGCCAAGTTTATTCTTATACTGCCAAAGTCGTACTCTTGAATGTATTGATGTCCTTGTGTTCCACAATTCGATATTTCCTATCTTGTGGACATTTGACTGACTGATGTATCATTGTTATCATGTTTCACTGTGCTTTGAAAGCACCTCATGTTATTGCTATCCACAATGTGATATTGTTCTACCTTGTGGACATCGATTGACTGTTGTATCATTGTTATCATGTTGAACCATGCCTTGAAAGGCATACTGTTATGTTTTCACTGAATCAATGATATTCCATTTTATACTTCTATGGAATCACGAATGATCATGATATGTTATGAATACCGGATTTGTGCTCAGTCACAACATCCATCCGATGCTTCTGTATTGACTGGAGACCTAAGGGTCAAGTCCATGAATGGACAGGTGGTAGGAATGAATTCCTCGAAGGCTTTCCACCGGCAATTGACTGGCATGATCATTGGCATCTCGTTGCATTTCACTGGCATTGCATTGCAAATTCACTGGCATGTTACAGAATAAAAGCATCTCTTATGACTGACAGAACTTGATTGTTGAATGGCACTATTCCTTATGATTCTTCAAGTCTTGAAAGACTTGCAGTGATTGATTTGATTGTGATCGGTTCATTGTGGCAGTACTTCATTGTTGTTATATTATCATTGAATTCCTTTATATTGATATTATACCCAATACTCCTGATTGTGTATTGTTATTACTGTTCATTGGCCCTCGTGGCAATAGTTTCCATTGGCCCTCGTGGCAATTGTTTCCATTGGCTATCACAGCGTCTTATCCTTATGATTGGCTATCATAATCTTATTCATGGATTCATTGATCATCGATACCAGTGTTGGAGATTTGCATTTACTTACTGAGCTTTGTAGCTCATTCCACCCCACTTACCCCCCATTTCAGTTGATGACGCTGCGAGACCCCAGTAGGAGTCTGAGAGCGTAGGGGGACATTTTGAAGTACGGTATCAGTCTATGTTAGTTCTCCCATGTATTCACCACCCTCGGGTGCTGGTTACGTTTAGTTTTCATTTTGTCTTATGTAGAACTATGTCATGTATTTAATAGACTTCCACTGTTTAAATTATTTGAAAGACTTCCGCTGGATTACTGTAATTGATAAAGACTTCCGCTGTTCATTGATTTAAATTTTAGTACATTGCATATTAGTACTATGATACAGGAATGGAAAAAGTAGGGACGGCCTTCGGGTCGGCCCCGCGACACGAGATCCGCATAGGATGGGTTTCGGGTCGTGACAGCTTGGTATCAGAGCTTTAGGTTCGATAGTGAGTCATGGGAGATAGGACTAGAGTTAACACTGTTAGATATGACTGACATATTATATGTTACAATCCTGGACAATTGTCTTACACATTGACTGGTCATCTCATTGGTTACTTCACTGGTTATCTCATTGGTTATCTCACTAGTTACCTTATTGGTTATCTCACTGGTTATCTCACTGGTTATCTCATTGGTTAATTCATTGGTTATCTTCATTGGTTCTATTCACAGTCATGGTTAAAACGAGGCAAGGTCCGTTACCCATGGATCGTTTAGAACAATTGGAAAGAATGATGCCGACTATCATTGAAAGTCTACCACAGATTCAGGCTAGTGCTAGCCAACCCGCACAGCCAGTACAACAGGAACAGCCTGCCAACGCAGGCGAAAATGTAGGAAACCGTCAAGGAAATGAGCGAGACGCTGCATACTTATATGAGCGGTTTCAGAAAATGAAACCCCCGACATTCGACGGTACGGGAGGGGCCACTATAGCTGAGGAGTGGTTATTAGAGATGAACAGGATCTTCAAAATCCTGATATGTACTGAAGTCCAAAAGGTGGCATATGCCACTTATATGCTCAAAGGGATGGCACATAAATAGTGGATGATAGAGGAAGATAAAGAGCCAGGCATGAACTGGCAACGATTTACCGATATCTTCAACAAAAAGTACTTCTCCCAAGAGGTGCGCAACCGAAGAGTTGCAGAGTTTATGGTACTACAACAGGGAGCAATGACAGTAGAGCAATACGAGGCCAAATTTACTGAGTTGGCCAGGTTTGCTCCGAGTGCTGTCAATACCGAGGATCTGAAAGCCCGCAAGTTTGAGGAAGGATTGAGATGGGCTATCAAGGATAGACTGGTACCCCATCGACTGGCTACCTATGATGATGTAGTGGAGACAGCTCGAGTCATAAAAAGGAATGGCGAGGAATTCGCCAAGAGGAAAGGAAACCAGAAGCATGGAGGCAACCAGAATAAGAGGCAAGGGCCTTCTGCTTCGGGACATGGATCTACATTTACCAGAGCTGGAGCCGCATCACAGGCGACAGGGTTCGGTCAGAAGAAAAATGGCAACACCAAAAAGGGGGCAGCCAAGTGCTCTCGTTGCAATAAGATCCATAAGGGCCAATGTCTCAAGGACAGCAACGCTTGCTTCTACTGTGGCCAAGAGGGACATTATGCAAGAGAATGCCCTCAGAAGGATCAGGCCACACCCAGCACTGCTCCGGTTAAAGCACCAACAACCGGAATAGCACCGCCTAGACCTCCAACCCAAAGGAATGGACAGGGGAACGTCCAGCAGCAGGCAGGACGAGTTTTCTCCCTTTTACCAGGAGACGTGCAGGCTACAACCTCTGTAGTCGCAAGTACTCTTTTAGTATGCTCACAGCCTGCTCATGTTTTATTTGACACTGGATCACACATTCATTTGTATCCCCTACACATGCTGCTAGATTGAACCTAGTGACGGAACCCTTAGGGTATTTACTGAATGTTTCTATACCATCGGGGAAATCATTGTTGGGGGATACCATGTATAGGAATTGTGGGATACAAATTGGGGATACACATTTATTGGCTAACCTTATACCCTTGGAAATTTGTGGATTCGATGTTATCCTTGGAATGGATTGGCTGGCTACCAATCACGCCACGATAGACTGTGTAGCCAAACGAGTTCTTATACGGAATCCCCAGTTTCCAACAGTTAACTTTGAGGGGACAGGAGTGGCTTCCCCACCCTACTTCGTTTCCTCTATCCAGGCAAGGCGTTTGCTTCGCAAGGGATGTCACGGATTCTTATGTAGTGTTCAAGACACTGATTCCCAGCAGCCTGAGTTAGAGAAGATTCCCATTGCTAGGGAATTTCCCGGAGTATTCTTGGATGATCTTCTAGGAATGCCCATAGATAGGGAGATCGAGTTTTGCATCGACGTATTGCCAGGCACTACACCGATATCCAAGACTCCATACAGGATGGCACCGGCAGAGCTGAAGGAGCTGAAGGAGCTGAAGCTCCAGTTACAGGAATTATTGGACAAGGGTTTTATACGACCCAGCTCGTCACCATGGGGTGCACCTGTATTGTTCGTAAAGAAGAAGGATGGAACCATGAGGTTGTGTATTGACTATAGAGAGCTGAACAAGGTTACCGTCAAGAACAGATATCCACTACCCAGAGTAGATGATTTGTTCGACCAGTTGAAAGGGGCCCAGGTGTTCTCGAAGATCGACCTGAGGTCCGGTTATCACCAGTTGAAGGTCAGACCCACTGACATTCAGAAGACAGCATTTAGGACACGGTATGGACACTACGAGTTTCTCGTTATGCCATTTGGGGTGACCAATGCCCCAGCTGCATTTATGCATATGATGAACCGTGTGTTCAAGCCGTAGTTAGATGACTTCGTAGTCGTGTTCATAGACGATATCTTGGTTTACTCTAAGAACCAGGAAGAACACGAGGTACATCTGAGGAGAGTCCTACAGAAGTTAGGGGAGCAGAAGTTATACGCCAAGTTAAAGAAATGTGAATTCTGGCTTCCTAGTATAGCATTTCTGGGACACGTGATCAGTAAGGAGGGAATCTCTGTTGATTCCCAAAAGATCGAGGCAATCATGAATTGGCCTCAACCTACGAGTGTCACGGAAGTGCGAAGTTTCATGGGGTTAGCAGGCTACTATAGGAGATTTGTCAAGGACTTCTCCAAAATAGCTACGCCTATTACCAAACTGACCCGGAAAGGTGTTCCTTTTGTTTGGACAGAGGAACAAGAGAAGAGTTTCCAAGAGTTAAAGGAGCGGTTGGTTACAGCTCCTATATTGACAGTACCAAATGGAACCGAAGGGTTTGTGATTTATAGTGATGCTTCACTTAAGGGCTTATGGTGTGTGTTAATGCAGAACGGAAAAGTGGTAGCATATGCTTCACGACAGTTGAGACCCCATGAAGGGAACTACCCGACACACGATCTCGAGCTAGCCGCCATTGTCTTCGCCTTGAAGATATGGAGGCATTATTTATACGGGACCATGTGCAAAATCTTCACCGACCATAAGAGCCTCAAGTATCTGTTTACACAGAAGGAGCTCAATATGAGACAACGCCGTTGGTTAGAGTTATTGAAGGACTACGAGGTCAACATACAGTACCACCCAGGAAAGGCAAATATGGTAGCTGACGCTCTTAGTAGAAAGTCATCGGGGAGTTTAGCTTGCCTGTTGACGACACAGAAGGAGATACTGAGAGATTTGGAAGACATGGAAATAGAGATAGTTCTGCCCAGTTCCGAGGCACTATGTGCCAACGTCACAGTCGGTTTATCGATTGTGGACAAGATCAGGGGGCAGCAAGCTTAGGATGAGAAACTGGCTAAGCTTCTTCAAGGAATGGAGACAGACATAGATTCCGAGTACACAGTGAAAGATGGAATATTATATTACCAGGGTAGGATCTGCGTACCCGATGTACCCGAAATTAGAAAGGAGATCCTTGATGAGGCACACAGTTCGAAGTTTGCCTTACATCCAAGGGGCACCAAAATGTATCACAATGTTAAGGATACTTATTGGTGGTCTGGGATGAAACGTCACATAGCTGAGTACATAGCACGATGTGTCAAGTACCAGCAAATTAAGGTGGAACATCAGAAGCCTGGAGGACTTCTGCAATCACTGCCCATTCCTGAGTGGAAGTGGGAACACATCACGATGGACTTTGTGTCAGGATTGCCAAAGACAGTCAAGGGAAGTGACTCTATCAGGGTCATCGTAGACAGATTAACTAAGACAGCTCACTTCCTGGCAACCAAGACGACACAATCTCTTCAGCGACTAGCCAAGCTATACATCAGAGAGATGTTAGACTTCACGGAGTTCCAGTATCGATTGTTTCTGATAGGGACCCCCGGTTCGTATCACGATTCTGGAAAGGACTATAACAAGCTATGGGCACAGAACTAAGTCTTAGCACTGCGTATCACCCCGAGACCGACGGCCAGTCGGAAAGGACGATACAAACTTTAGAAGACTTACTGCGTTTCTGTGTCATAGACTTTGAAGGGAGTTGGGAAGATCAATTGCCATTGGTGGAGTTCACATACAATAATAGCTATCAAGCTAGTATTGGTATGGCGCCGTATGAGGCATTGTACGGCAGGAAGTGCCAATCACCACTGTGTTGGACAGAGGTGGGAGAAAGGGAACTCTATGGGCCAGAGATAGTGGAACAGACCGCACAAAAGATATAACTGATCCGACAGCGTTTATTAGCAACTCAAAGTCGACAGAAAAGTTATGCGAATGTTCATCGACGCGACCTAGAGTTTGCGAAAGACGATTTTGTGTACTTGAAAGTATCACCCATGAAAGGAGTAGTCAGGTTTGGCAAGAGGGGAAAGCTTGGCCCCAGATACATTGGGCCATTCAGGATCACAAAGAGGGTTGGACCCGTAGCCTACGAGCTTGCCTTACCTTCAGAGTTAGCACATGTTTACAATGTGTTTCATGTCTCGATGCTAAGAAGGTGTATACAGAGTGCAGATCAAGTGATCGAGCACGAACCGCTAGACGTCCAGGAAAATCTGAGTTACATAGAGCATCCAGTTCAGATTTTGGACCGTCGAGATCAGCTACTACGGAACAAGACTATTCCATTAGTCAAAGTTCTGTGGAGAAATCACCGGATGAAAGAGGCTACTTGGGAGCGAGAAGATGATATGCGTGCCAAGTACCCACATTTATTTTCATAGTAGTATATGCTAAGTTTGAGGACAAACTTATTTTTAAGGAGGTAAGAATGTAATATCCCGACCTGGGATACGTCACGTATACCGAGGAAGGTCGGTTAAAATATGTAACTTGAACGGTAAGAAAGGTATATCATGGTATTTCATGAAAATGAATGACTGGAAATGGTAAATGATTGAAATGTATAACAGGTGCTGGGAAACACCCGAGCACCCCGGGACAATGCATCGTAAAGCGTGCACGCACGTATTTGCATGCATGCCCATGTTTCACAGACACGTAGTATACTGAAAATTAGTGTATGCGTACATGCCTAGAGTTTAAGTATATACGTGTACGTATGGGCGTATAGGTACGTATAAAATATGTATAATTATGGATTATACATGTATATATATATATATATATTATATAATGTATTATGATATATATATGTGTATATTAAATTAAAATAAAAAGGAAAAGAAAAGTGGGCAAGTGGCTGCCAAGGACAGCCGTGCAAGTGTGTGTGTGAGTGGGTGAAGACCTATATATGTATATATATATATATATATGTATGAAAAAGTGTGTGTGTGAACGGTTACATGTGTGTATGAAATAACTTGAGTGTATAACACTCAATAGGGAATGGTGGTGACAGAATTAGGTGTTGGAGTGTGTAAGAAGGTCACAGGGCATGGTGAAGTCTGACTAGAGAGAGAGAGAGAGAAAGAGAGAGAAAAATGAAAAGCTTATTTCATGCATGAGATCTCTCACTCTCGGGAGAAAGAAACCAAAAAGGAAAAGAGAGTTTTGGAGTGAGAAGGAAGGGGAACAAATCTGGAGTAGAGGCGCGAGGAAGAGGGGCTCAACACCAAGAGAAAATCGAAAGCAAGGTGAGCCACTGTTTCTGTTTCAAAGTTTTGTAGCATGATTTGATTCATTTTGATCATAGGGTCTAAACAAGCATGAAATAAGGAACTAAATGCAAAAAGAATGAGGTTGAATGGCTAAGAAACCGTAGAGAAAAATGGAGTTGCAGGCCTTAGGATAATTTCGGGTTTCACGAAAAATCTTGGTTAAAGTTTGTTTTGAGTCTTGAAAAATGATCTATAAAGGTGCAGAAACCATTTAGAATGAAAATGGGGTAAAAACCGTGGCTTGGAAGTCACAAAAATGGAAATGAACATCTGGCCGGAAAACCAGCCGGAGCTATTATTCCCTATATTCGTGGGGATTGGAAGGGGTTTAATGGAAATAAAGGGTATGGTTGAGGTCCTTGAGGAAAGGGGAATAAAATGACATTCAAAAGTGGTTGAAAAGTGGTCGGATTCCGGTGGCTGTCGCCGGAGAAGGTGACTGCTCACCACCGGAACCCTACTAGACTCTCGGGGAAGACGACCGGAAAGTCGTGGGGGCTGTCGGGTCAAAACTGAAACGGGTCTGGGTTTGGGTCGGGTCGGTACCCGACCGGATATGAACTGGGCATGATACTATATCGTTTTATGTTTTAAAATTAAATGAAATGGGCTTGTTTGGCTATGGGGATAGGAACTAGAAATTGGGTTTGGGCTTATTCCAACCACGGATAAGGGTTAGAACCAGGATATTGGAATCCGGTTCTCTGAATGGACTGAACCGTTTGGTTCAGGGAAAGGGTAGACCGGTTTAGGGTTTTTGGGTCTGAACCAACTGGTTCAGACCGCAGCTTTTGGAAATTGTGAACCGGCCCCAAATGTTTTAAGAAATTCCACTAAGGCCCAAACAGTAAAAAATTAATAAAACATTAATTTTACAAAAATGCCCCTAATCCAAATATAGGTCAAACGAAGTTTAAACGAGGTAAATGAATAGTTAAAACTTATTATCTCGGACGTTCTGAGTCCAATGGTGGGGTCCATTTTACAAGACGGGACCCCGAAGGATAAAATAACGTAAAAGTGCAAAATGACCATTTTGCCCTTTTTAGTACAAAGGTCCAAATGGAATTCCGTGAAAGCCTAAACCGACTTTCTTCGGCATTCCGGACTCAATGGTAAAGTCTAAAT
Source organism: Nyssa sinensis (assembly GCA_008638375.1). Classification (NCBI taxonomy): domain Eukaryota; kingdom Viridiplantae; phylum Streptophyta; class Magnoliopsida; order Cornales; family Nyssaceae; genus Nyssa; species Nyssa sinensis. Next base: position 29,622,358 of record CM018046.1, read on the forward strand.
TAGTATTTGAAATACTTATAATGGAAAGGCATAAAATTTGATGAATAGCATTTATTCTAAAACGTATTCATTGATATATAGGGAACTCGAAAGGCAAGGGTACACTCACGAATTTCTGAGATAGAATCACGATAGAAGTAAGTGGATCACTTTCTCTTACATGTGGTGTTTCCACAAGCCAAGTTTATTCTTATACTGCCAAACTCGTACTCTTGAATGTATTGATGTCCTTGTGTTCCACAATTCGATATTTCCTATCTTGTGGACATTTGACTGACTAATGTATCATTGTTATCATGTTTCACTGTGCTTTGAAAGCACCTCATGTTATTGCTATCCACAATGTGATATTGTTCTACCTTGTGGACATCGATTGACTGTTGTATCATTGTTATCATGTTGAACCATGCCTTGAAAGGCGTACTGTTATGTTTTCACTGAATCTGTGATATTCCATTTTATACTTCTATGGAATCACGAATGATCATGATATGTTATGAATACCGGATTTGTGCTCAGTCACAACATCCATCCGATGCTTCTGTATTGACTGGAGACCTAAGGGTCAAGTCCATGAATGGACAGGTGGTAGGAATGAATTCCTCGAAGGCTTTCCACCGGCAATTGACTGGCATGATCATTGGCATCTCATTGCATTTCACTGGCATTGCATTGCAAATTCACTGGCATGTTACAGAATAAAAGCATCTCTTATGACTGACAGAACTTGATTGTTGAATGGCACTATTCCTTATGATTCTTCAAGTCTTGAAAGACTTGCATTGATTGATTTGATTGTGATCGGTTCATTGTGGCAGTACTTCATTGTTGTTATATTATCATTGAATTCCTTCATATTGATATTATACCCAATACTCCTGATTGTGTATTGTGATTACTGTTCATTGGCCCTCGTGGCAATAGTTTCCATTGGCCCTCGTGGCAATTGTTTCCATTGGCTATCACAGCATCTTATCCTTATAATTGGCTATCATAATCTTATTCATGGATTCATTGATCATCGATACCAGTGTTGGAGATTTGCATTTACTTACTGAGCTTTGTAGCTCATTCCACCCTACTTACCCCCCATTTCAGGTGATGACGCTGCGAGACCCCAGTAGGAGTCTGAGAGCGTAGGGGGACATTTTGAAGTACGGTATCAGTCTATGTTAGTTCTCCCATGTATTCACCACCCTCGGGTGCTGGTTACGTTTAGTTCTCATTTTGTCTTATGTAGAACTATGTCATGTATTTAATAGACTTCCACTGTTTAAATTATTTGAAAGACTTCTGCTGGATTACTGTAATTGATAAAGACTTCCGCTGTTCATTGATTTAAATTTTAGTACATTGCATATTAGTACTATGATACAGGAATGGAAAAAATAGGGATGGCCTTCGGGTCGGCACCGCGACACGAGATCCACATAGGGTGGGTTTCGGGTCGTGACAGAAAGAGAGAGAGAGAGAAAGAGAGAGAGAGAGAGAGAGAAATGAAAAAGCTTATTTCATGCATATGGTCTCTCACTCTCGGGAGAAAATGAAAGACCAGAACTAAAAGGGAGAGGGAAGCAGAATGAGAAAGAGAGAAGGTTAGAGAGAGGAACGGGTCGCGTAAAAAGAGAAGAATTTAGAGAGAGAAAGTGAAAATCAGTGGAGAAACCGAGAGCTTGGAGGAAGGAGAAACAGAATCTAGACAGGTATATTCTGACTGAACCTAAGTCCTTTTGTGTTTTAAATTAAATCAGTTGTGTTGGACTTGCTAAGGTATAGAAAAATTTAAGAAATGAAAATGCCGCACATGGTCAACAATGGCAGATTTTGGTAGGTCCATTTGATCGCGATTTTAGGACTTAAAATAGGTAGCCAAGTTCATTAGGAACCCAACGGAATTTGAACCATCTAAATCGGTCAAGAAATGGCCAATTATCCGTCCACTGGTGTTACGCCGGAACGTTGTGGGTGTCGGAAAAAACCACAGCAAATCGAACCCAAATTAGTTTAAATGAGTTGTCAAGATTATAAGGAACAATTTGGTTAAAAAATTAGGAATTTTGGACGTAGAAAATGTGTAAAACAATGAGAGGAAACCGACATTCCAGTGACCGGAATTGGGGGGATGACCGGAGAAGGAGATCGGAAAAACGAGGGGGGGCCATTTTGGGTTAAACCGAACCGGTCAGTTCACTTAAATGTCGGACCGGTTTAGAGGTTGAGCCAACGAACCCACTGGTTCAGGCCGGAACTCTTAGAAATCACGGACCGACCCCAGAAGTTTTGAGTATTTACGTTTGAACCCCAAACAGTAAAACTTATTAAATAATATTTTAAGAAATTACGAAAATACCCCTATTTCAAATATGGGTCAAACGAAGTCCAAACGAGGTAAATGAATAGTCAAAACTTATTATCTCGGATGCACTGAGCCCAATGGTGGGGTCCGTTTTACAAGACGGGACCCCGAAGGATAAAATACATAAAAGTGCAAAATGACCATTTTGCCCTTTTTAGTACAAAAGTCCAAATGGAATTCTGCGAAAGCCTAAACCGACTTTCTTCGGCATTCCGGACTCAATGGTAAAGTCTAAATTAGTATTTAAAATACTTATGATAGAAAGGCATAAAATTTGATGAATAGTATTTATTTTGAAACGTATTCACTAATATATAGGGAACTTGAAAGGCAAGGGTACACTCACGGATTCCTGATCTAGAATCACGATAGAGGTAAGTGGATCACTCTCTCTTACATGTGGTGTTTCCACAAGCCAAGTTTATTCTTTTACTGCCAAACTCGTACTCTTGAATGTATTGACATCCCTGTGTCCACAATTCGATATTTCCTATCTTGTGGACATTTGATTGACTGATGTGTCATTGTTATCATGTTTCACTGTGCCTTGAAAGTACCTCATGTTATTGCTATCCACAATGTGATATTGTTCTATCTTGTGGACATTGATTGACTGTTGTATCATTCTTATCATGTTGAACCATGCCTTGAAAGGCGTACTGTTATGTTTTCATTGAATCTATGATATTCCATTTTATACTTCTATGGAATCACGAATGATCATGATATGTTATGAATACCAGATTTGTGCTCAGTCACAACATCCATCCGATGCTTCTGTATTGACTGGAGACCTAAGGGTCAAGTCCATGAATGGACAGGTGGCAGGAATGAATTCCTCGAAGGCTTTCCACCGGCAATTGACTGGCATGATCATTAGCATCTCATTGCATTTTCACTGGCATTGCATTTGCAAATTCACTGGCATGTTACAGAATAAAAGCATCTTTTATGGCTGAAAGAACTTGATTGTTGAATGGTATTATTCCTTATGATTCTTCGAGTCTCGAAAGACTTGCATTGATTGATTTGATTGTGATCGTACTTCATCGTTATTATATTATCATTGAATTTCTTCATATTGATATTATACCCAATACTTCTGATTGTGTATTGTGATTACTGTTCATTGGCCCTCGTGGCAATTGTTCGATTGGCTATCACAGCATCTTATTCTTATGATTGGCTATCATAATCTTATTCATGGATTCATTGATCATCGATACCAGTGTTGGAGATTTGCATTTACTTATTAAGCTTTGTAGCTCATTCCACCCCACTTACCCCCATTTCAGGTGATGATGCTGCGAGACCCCAGTAGGAGTTTGAGAGCGTAGGGGGACATTTTGAAGTACGGTATCAGTCTATGTTAGTTCTCCCATGTATTCACCAACCCCAGGTGCTGGTTACGTTTAGTTCTCATTTTGTCTTATGTAGAACTATATCATGTATTTAATAGACTTCCACTGTTTAAACTATTTAAAAGACTTCCGCTGGATTACTGTAATTGATAAAGACTTCCGCTGTTCATTGTTTGAGATTTTTAGTACATTGCATATTAGTACTATGATACAGGAATGAAAAAAGTAGGGACGGCCTTCGGGTCGGCCCCGCGACACGAGATCCGCATAGGGTGGGTTTCGGGTCGTGACAAGGGGTAATTTGGTCATTTTACCCCCTTACGTGTCTATATTTTTCGGGACCTCATCTCGTGTCGTGGACCTCACCATGGGACTCAGAAGGTCCGAGATAGTAAGAATACACTAATAACTTGTTAATTTTGGTCAAGGGGTATTTTGGTCATTTACCCCTTTACGTGTCTTTATTTTTCGGGCCCCATCTCATAAAACGGACCCCCCCATTAGTCTCAGAATGCCCAAAATAGTAAAAATACACTATTCATATGCTTAATTTGGACTTCATTTGCCTTAGTTATGACCCAAGGGCAAAATAGTAATTTTACCTTAATTATAAAATAATTATTTAAATATTTAAATATTTTTCTAGGGGTGTAATTGAACAAAATTCTCAAAATTTGGGCCACAATAGAATTTCTTAAAACAGTTGGGGCCAATCCGTAAATATAGGAAGTCATGGTTTATTTATTTTTAAATAAACTTGAAAACCAAAGGGTTCAATTGGGTCTTAAGTGAACCGCTCCGGTTCAGTTGCAAACCAACCGGTCTATCCGGTTTTATGCGTGTTGCTGACGTCATGATGACGTCAGCCCTACCGTTTTAAAAATTTAAAACAGGGATGAAACGCCATCGTTCCAATTAATCGGTGGCAAGCCTAGAGGCTGCCACCTGTCCGAGTTGACTCGGCCTGATTTTAAAAGCCGAGTCGACCTGTATTCTTCTTCCCCACGAGACCCACTGAAAACCCTAAATTCAGGATTCCTTTTCCTTCTATTTCGTGGCTTTCTACTCAACTATTCACCACTGTTTTGGTTCCAAATCATTCCTAAGACATAACTAACTGATTTGGCATTAAGTTGGGAGTTCAAAATGAACTCTTTGTTTCGGTTTTCAACCTCAATAATTCGACCTGTAAGTTAGTTGTTCAGGTTCATTTTTGAACCAAAACCCATAAGGTTTGTCCTGTCGTGACCTATATATCATAGGGTTGAGTTTTTCATTCGTAAATATCAGTTTTGATGCGAGTTTAAAAGGTTGGTTGTAAAAACCAAAACCTGCAACTCATCGTATGGGGGCTATTTCTTGTGATTTTTGATCACGGTTTAGTGTTTTTAAAACACTCTTGGAGTCTAGTTGAGGTTCCAATAACCCAAACAAGGTTTTGATCATGTGATTTCAAACCTGCTTCAAGCAAGGTCCATCAATGGCGGTTTTCATGTTGGTGGTTTTTAATACTCCATTTCATGCTTGACATACTTATATACATATATTAAACATCATACGTGCATATCAAACTTAAAACAGTTCCTATCATGCTCAAATTTCTAGAGAGAGAAAAATGTAAAAATTAGAAACTTTACCTGTTTACAGTGTTTTCTCTCTTGTTCTACCTCCAACTCTTCCTCTAATCTCTTTCTCTGCTTCTTAAAGGGTCAAGCATGCAAGACATGCATTGGTTTCTTTTAAAGAAAAGAAACTGACCCTTCTCTCTCTCTCTCTACACGTTTGCAGCCTTTATTCTTGACCTTATCAACCCATCTTACACTCCATAAATTCTACTTTTTCATTTTTGGCAACCTACATTAAATGGCCCTTGATATTTTTGTGTTATATGTATATTATATATACACACACAAACTCACCTACACACACTCACACACACAGTCGAAGCACACACACCCACTTGCACTACTGTTCACTTGATATTGGTATTAATATAACTTATAACTTTAATAATATTTTAACTATTTATATATACATACTTATACATGGACATGTGTATATATATACTTTTATACACTTTATATCATACACACAATACACCATAAAGTGTGTGTTTGTGTGTTCAAATTTATTTAATCATAATTAGAGTTAATAATTTCATATAAATAAATAATTAATTATTTAATTAATTATTTCCTTTGGTGTGAATATATTTTTTTTTACACAAATTTTCTTTAATCTCGAAATACGTGTCATATGACTCGGTATCCCGGGTCGGGATATTACATCTATGTACATACATGCATACATAATTATACATATATATGCCTTCATGTAATGTGTATAAAATAATTATTTCATATAAATAATTAATCATTTTTTGTAAAGAATTAATTATTTCTTTGCTTGTATTTTCTTTTGTTATACTCATTTTTCTTAGCCTCGTAATGCGTGCCATATGACCCGGTATCCCGAGTCGGGATATTACAGTTATCATGTTGAATCATGCCTTGAAAGGCCTACTTTTATGTTTCACTGTATATATGGTATTCTATTTTTATACTCTTATGGAATCACTTATGATCGTGATATGTTTATGTATACCGGATTCGTGCTCAGTCATGATATCCATCTGATGCTTTCTGATCTACTAGATACCTACGGGTCTAGTCTGTGAACGCACACTTGGCAATACATTGGAGTTTGGTTTGATTGGAGTTTCCATTGGGGGGTATCCTAGGCCCCAAAAGACTGAGGGCGTGCCGAACCCTAAATAGTGTAAATGCATCTCTTATATGATTGATATGACTACTATTGTTGAATGATGATATCCCTTATGACTTATCTTGTACTAAGAGACATTCTTTATTGATTTGATTGTGATCAGTTTATTGTGGCAGTACATTTCATGTCGATATATTGTTATTGAGAGTTCCATGTTGATGTTATATCCATTACTCTTGATTGTACATTGTGACCCCACTGTCCATTGGCCATTATGGCAATTGTTCTCATTGGCTATCACAGCATCTTACTTCATATGATTGGCTATCATATTCTTATTCATGGATTCATATTCTTTTATGATCACTAATACCAGTGTCGGAAATCTATATTTACTTGCTGAGCTTTTGTAGCTCATTCCACCTTACTTACCACTTTTCAAGTAGTGACGTTGCAAGACCTAGTAGGAGTCTGAGAGTGTAAGAGGGAATTTTGAGGAAATGTACCAGTTTATGTTTTAGTTCTCCCATGTATTCACCACCCACGGGTGCTGGTTATGTTTAGTTTTTATTTTTTATTATTCTAGAACCATATTATGTATTGAAAGACTTTCGCTAATTATTGTATTGAAACGAATTTCGCTGATTATTGTATTGAAAAAACTTTCGCTGATTATTGTTTTAAATTTTTAGTACATTGTATATTAGTACTATGATACAGGAATGGAAAAAGTAGGGATGACCTTAAGGTCGGCCTCGTGACACGAGATCCTTATAGGCTGGGTTTCGGGTCGTGATAGATGGATTGATATATATATATATATATATATATATGTGTGTGTGTGTGTGTGTGTATAAAGCATCTATCCAATACATTTACATTTGTATCCACATGACTTATGTGATTATATCTAATTTGGTCAAACCAAACTGAATGGATAAGGGTTTTAACCACATATAAACTCTTAACATAATTATCACAATCTGTACAAATCTTTTGGATTCCAAAAGGACTCAAGTCCACATGACCCAATGCCCAACACGTTGGTTTCGTAATCACGACAGAAACGATTTCAAAAATCTATTTGTATCTTTTTCTTTACATGAATCATACAATCTTAAAAAGAGGGGTTAAAATTACACTGTTCCTAAAATTCATGATTGTAGAAGAAGTCTTTTTGAAGTGATTGATACAATCTTCCTTCTCTTACTCCTCCAAGCTTTCTCTTATTTTCTCTCTACGCAAGTCGTACACCAGAAATGAGAGTGTGTTCCCTTTTTTGCTCCTTCGCGAGAAAATAATATTTGTTATTTTGTACGACTGTCCCCTTTATATCACTTATGTCACATCTCGCACCCCACCCTATGCGGATGCCAAAGATGTGATGCCAGTTAGCCACCTTGCTGGTCTCTCTACCGACAATGCAACCAACCAAAGATAAACTTCTGAACTTAACGATGAATTGCATTCCAAATGTAGGGTCAGAGCAGCAAAATTTAAAACCTTCTCATCTCAGGAATGCAACTCATCTATATACCACAGAGCTATGTACTATAAAGTACGTCTATAACCAGACATCCAATATCTCTATAGTACCAATATCATGAGCCATGTCTCAATTCGTCCATTGCATATCAATGAATTCAATCATATCATGTCACTCACCTAAATAGCCAAAATCAGTCTACAAGAATCCAAGTCTCCACAATTCAGTACCAATCAACTTCTTACTTGGAATGCCTCTCGACCTATTAGTGTCATATCTTTGTGCCTTCTAATCGGAGATCAGTCTTGAAAAATTTTAGACAATAGAATGAGCTTAAACAAGCTCAATGAGTAACATAGGTTCTTGCCATGGGTTTCAAAACCAGTTCATATATACATGATATCAAATAAAATGCATGATCAAATGTAGCTCAAATAGAACAAACAGATCAGATCAAAACAGAACAGAACAGAACATACAGAACAAAGCCAGAACAAAACAAATTAGAACTGAATTGAACTGAACTGAGTATCAATCAATCAAAGGTATATCATCAAATGTGTTTGAACCTTCCCCAACTGCCCATAAGCGGCCCACTCGTGGGGCCTTTACCCTCTGGGGTCATATCAGAACAAAATAGGACATAATTGAGTGGGACAAAAATAGAACAGAATGCCAATCATACATACGAGCCTTTCCCAGCTGCTCATAAGCGAACTACTCTTGGGGCCTCTACCCTCTGGGTCATGCTCTGGCATAAATTAATCTGCTTAATCCTGTAGTGGGCCTAAGAGTAAGACACAACATGTCAAAACAGAATCAAAATAGACTTCAAATGGCGTATAATAGAACAGAACAGACCCGAACAGATTCAAAATAGCACATATCAAAAGGCAGGACAAGACAAAATCATGCCATCTGCAATGTAGTACAAAGGGTATGCATGAAAGCATATGTGTCACGACCTGAAACCCACCCTACACGGATCTCGAGGACGTGATGCCAATTGGCCACCTTGCCAATTTTCTCCATCGACAATGCGACCAACCAAAGGCAACTTCTGAACTTTACAATGAATTACATTCTCTATGTAGGGTCAAAGCAGCGAAAATTAAAACCTTTTTAAATTGAAAATGCAAGTCATCCAAGCACATCAAAGTACGTCTAGAATTAGTCACCAAATATCTATAAACTATCAATATACATGCTTCAATGCAACCATTTTATATCAATGAAATTACTTAAAGCGAAAGTTACATTAATACAATTCAGCTGATCAACAACTCATCCTTAATGGTCAACAATCAGAATCACAAGTGGATAGCAATAACATATGTGCTTTCAAAGCATAGTGAACATGATAACAGTGATACATCAGTCAATAATACATCCACAAGATAGCAAATATCGAAATGTGGAACACAAAGATATCAATACTTTCAAGAGTACAAATTTGGCAGTAAAAGAATCAACTTGGCTTGTGGAAACACCATATGTAAGAGAAAGTGATCCATTTACCTCTATCGTGATTTTAGATCAGGAATCCGTGAGTAAACCCTTGCCTTTCGAGTTTCTTATATATCAGTGAATACGTTTCAGAATAAATGCTATTCATCAAATTTTATGCCTTTCTATCATAAGTATTTCAAATACTATTTTAGACTTTACCATTGAGTCCAGAACGCCGAAGAAAGTCGGTTTAGGCTTTCGCGAAATTCCATTTGGACTTTGGTACTAAAAAGGGCAAAATAGTCATTTTGCACTTTTGCGGTATTTTATCCTTCGGGGTTCCGTCTCGTAAAACGGACCCCACCATTGGACTCAGAATGTCCGAGATAATAGGTTTTGACTATTCATTTGTATCGTTTGGACTTCGTTTGACCCAATTTTGAAATAGGGGCATTATTGTAAAATTAATATTTAATTAATTTTTTATGTTTGGGCAACAATGAAATTTCTCAAAACATTTGGGGCCGGTTCACAATTTCCTAAACTTGCGGTCTGAACCAGTTGGTTCAAGACCAGAAACCCTAAACCGGTTTGCCCCTCCCCTGAACCAAACGGTTCAGTTCTTTTTTAAAAACCGGATTTCAATAACCTAATTCCCTATCCCTATCCATGGTTTGGATAACCTCAAACCCATTTCCCATTTATTATCCCAGTTACCAAACAGGCCCAATCCCATTTAATTTAAAACCCAAAACGACACAGCTTAACTTACCCTTTTATAACCGGTCGGGTACCGACCCGGATCCAACCTGAATCCGTCCCAGTTTGACCTGATAGCCCCACGCTTTTTCGGTCTTCTTCCCCACTGCTCCGGTAGGGTTCCGGCAGGGCACAGTCGTCTTCTCCGGCGACGGTCACCAGTTTCCAGTGGTATTTCGGCCCATTTCGAATGCCATTCTTTTCCCCTTTCTTCAAGGACCCCAAATCCACCCTCGGTTTGGATCAAGACCGTCTTGATCTTCAAGAAATAGAGCCTAAATGTCTCCGGCCGACTTTCCGGCCAAGTGATATTTCCCATTTCCATGGTGTTTTAAGCACGGTTTTGACCCCTAATTGCTTCTAACAGCTTTCTGCATATCATAGGGTCATGCTAGGGTTGATTTAAACAAGTTTTAATGCATAAAATGACCCACGGCCGATTATCCTCCATAACCTGCAACTGCGTTTTTCTCCTTGGTTTCTAAACCATTTAACCTGATTCCTTTTGCAAAATAAACTATATTTCATGCTTGTTTAGACCCTATAATCATATATAAGCTTCATGCTTTAAATCTCAAAAATAGAACTAAAGACCACTTACCTGGGTGTTCGGATTTAGCCCTCTTTGACCCTCCAAACTTCCTTGTTTCTGCTCCTGAGCTCTTTGCCGATCTTGTCTCAATCTCAATTTTCTTTTTGCTTTTAAAACCCACACCCGTATGGACATATATAGTGAGAAAAGTTTCCACCGCCTCTCTCCCTTTCTCTCTCTCTCTCTCGGTTACTCCCCCTTCTATGGCCTCTTTATTTAACCTAGAACCTGTGCTCTCTCTGCCAAATGCAACCTTTGCATTAAATGGCTTGGAGACTTGTTGGGCACTTATGTATATATATATATATCATATTATATATATATATATTACACACACATTTCTCACATAGCCGACACACACATACCTCACATGCAGTGTATCTGCATACTGTTTTTGGCAGTTTCCCTTTTCCTTTTCTTTCATTTCTTATATATATATATATATACATAAATACATCATATTATATTACATTATACATGTATACATATACATATAGAATACATGTTTTTATACATGTATATACATGCATGTGTAGAGGCATTAACCCATTTTAAATCTCATTTACATACACTTATTTTAATTGGGCTATGTATCTATGTTTACGTATGCATGCATGGGAGTACGTGCATGCACGCATTTTGATGCAATGCCCTGTGATGCTCGGGTGTTACCCAGCCTTGATTATTCGTTCCCATAATTCCATTCATTCATTTCCATGAAAATACTATGATATTCATATCTTACCGTTCAAGTTACATGTGTTAACCGACCTACCTCGGTATACGTGACGTATCCCGGGTCGGGATATTACATAGTCAACTTGAATTAGAGTTCGTATTGTGAGTGTAAATCCTTTGTGCTTCACTAGTTCCACTAGTTATCTCACTGCATATCTTTCACCATGGGCCACCTGAAAATGGTCATTAGTAAGGAGTGAGCTAACTTAGTTCAGTAAGTAAATTCTCAGCTTTGCCATGGGTCAGGGTTAGTCCACAAGAATATAGAATAAAAAGATAATAGATAGTCACTCATCAAGATATATAACAATGACCCGAGGGTCCAAAAAGGCTTATTCCCACAAGGAATAATACAAGAGAGAATCAGTCAAAAGAGAGCCAGCTCAACACAATAAGTTGTTGCCACCAATAATAAGTTAGCCAATCAAAAGTAATTCATGCTTACAGATAATATGATCATTCACCAATGCAAAAACGTCATTATCGAATTCTAACAAACAAATGCGTAAACAGAACGGGGCCCGGCATACCCCCAGACATGCATATTCAATTCTGCCACAGTTCTTCGGGCTTACTGAAAAGCGCCAGAACTCTTTACTACAGATCCCGAAAGACACAACATGTCCCAAAGGACACAACAGTCCCCAAAAGGTCCACCCCGCGTCTGAGAATAGATGGGCCATTGTGGCTGAGCACAACCCCAGGCACATACCGAATATCATGATCAATAAATTTCCATATAGGATGTACAATCATGTGAAATAGCCAAAATCTCAATCAACGAGACATAAGTGTGTGGATCAACAAGATTTTCATCAATAAGATATATTACAAGATCATGACATGGTATACATGATGGTATAAATATGCTCAAGTATTAGCAAATCAAGATCACAAAAGATATAGGCAAGCAAGCCGAATCTAAAGTACAAACATGAATAATTGATCACAAGTCGATTGGTATCAAATCGAAGAAATCAAGTTCAATAGGTAGTGATAGAGTATAAATTTGGTAGCATGTGAAAAATAACGTGCTTGACTGGGAATAACCTATATTAAAGCATAGGAGTTATTTACCTCGGTTTCTTTGTATTGCATTCTCAAGTGGGTACCACATTGTTATGTCACAGCTTCTTTTCATTTCCATTGCTTAGGTGATCCTATAATCATGGATCGAAAATATTACATAATGAATTAGTACCCATTTTAATCCCAAACATTGTTATCCAATGCTTTAAATTCCTTTGAACTTAGTCTATTAGTTAAATGTTTTTAATTTCCCCTTTTAGGGTTTCAACTTAGGCTATTAAATTCCTTAAATGAGCTTAGTAACATTCAGAATCATCTTTTTAAGTCATTTGGACTTCGTTTGTTATTGATTAAGTGCTTATTTAACTTAGGGGCAAAATAGTAATTTTTGTTATTCTTGCCCCAGACCTTATCTTGGTTCTCAGAATATTCCCGATAGCTTACATGTAAAGTTCTATGTATTTTGGACTTCATTTGGTATCTGCTTTTGGTCATCGAGACATATCGGTCTTGTCTCATTTTATACTTTAACTATTTCAGAGTCTTATTTAGTCCTATAATTGTGCTTTATATCAGACTAGCCATCTTTTCTAATTTATTCGACCTTTACTTTGCATTTTCCATGCTTAAGGGTATTTTGGTCATTTCATATTTGATGATATTCTGACCCCGAATTATTATTCAGTCATTCATACAAGTTTACAATTATTTGGGCCTTCATCGGTATCAATTTCGTCCAATTTTGGACTTTCTTTTGGCTCCATACTATACTAGGGGCATTTTGGTAATTTTATACTTTCACGCATCACGTTTTTTGATACTTCGTTTGTTAGTACGGACTCCACCGTTGAGTCTAGAGTGTCCAGCATAATTAAAATGGACTATCTTTTATTTTTAATTAGCACTGGGTATCTTTAGAGGCGATACCGTCATTTACCATTTACGTGTCTATATTTTTCGGGACTTAATTTCACCAATTGGACTCCACCATTGAGTTTGAAATGCCTGAAATAGTAAAAATACACTATTTACTTATTTAATTTGGGCTTCGTTTGACTCATTTAGTGTCCAAGGGCAAAATAGTCATGTTACCCAATTAATAAAATAATTAAATTAATTATTTACTTATTAAATTATTTTTCCAAGGGTATGTTTGAATTAATTTCTCAAAGTCTGGGCCAGAACAACATTCTTCAGAAGGTTTAGGGTCAAATAGCAATTTATAAGAGTTCTGGTTTTCTTATTTTAATTTAAACCAATGAACCAAAGGGTTTACAAGTTGTAACCCTAGACCGGTCCATGACTACAGTGAACCAGTCGGTTCAGGTTCTTTCAGAAAACCGAAATACAATAACCTTGTTGGCTTCCCTATCTGTGTTTAGGTTATCCTTAAAACATGATTCTGATTTATTACCTCTGTAACCAAATAGAGGCAATTCACTTAAAATTAAACTCTTAAATGGCATTGTTGGAGTCAACCCCATTTTGATTTTGGTCGGGTCCCGACCCGACCCGACCCAGATCCGGCCCAACGCCAAAATAGACCTATCTCCTTCCTCGTTTTTTTGATCACTGTTCTGTCACCTTCTCCGTTATCGTTGCCGGAATTGTAAGTTATTTTCCATCTTTTTCTCATGTTTTTCACGTCATTTTTTCATGATTTTTACACCGATTTAATTCTGGAACTTTAACAAATAACCTAAAACAGATTTGAACCCCAAATAGCCCAGTTTTTCGACACCCATTATTGTTCCAGTCGTACGGTGAGCCTTAAAAAGGTCATTTTTGGACTATTTCATTTAGTTCTAATGGTTTTGGAATCCTGAAGCCATTTCCTAATCATTTCTATTCACAAAGATCAGTTTTACTGCAATTATTTTCAGACCTCACTTTCGAGGTCATTCAATGGTGGATTCTAGGGTTTTTACATTTTAAGCCCTTTAGGTCAACTCCTTTTTAACCTATTTTCATCCTTTTCCCATTTCAAGATGCATGCATGCCAACTAATACATCAAACAGTAGCTAGAAGTAAAGAAACGACAAAGAGAAAAAATTTACACTTTTTGGTCCTCCTTCCTCCTCCTCTCCTCTTCTTTAGGTTTGGTTTAGTTTGGTGACCTCCTTCAAGTCAGAACAGCCACGCATGCAGCCTTCCCTCTCTTTCTTCTTCTTCTCCCGTCACTTTCTTCACTTTCTCTCTCTAACTCCCCCTCTTTCTTTCTACTTTCTCTCTCTAAGTTTCTCTCTCTACATCACTCTTTCTGATTTTTGATTTCTAATTTCTAAATCATCTCAACCCACACAACATACAAATTATATTGATATTGTATCTTTATTTTAAAAATAATTATTTTTGTTGCATGAATGGCCATTGGCCAATTTGGGAGGTGGCTTTATTTTAATCTATATATTATATACATATAATTTGTAATATAATAGACAAAAAGTGACCAGCCCAAGTGGTATTCTTTTGGGGCTTTAAAACTTTGCCTTCTTTAGGTCACGGGTTCAAAACCCCTTGGCCTCACTTTTAGCATTTTCCTTCTATTTTTTGCTTATGCCTCGTTTGGCTGGCATAAATTTTTATTTTAGCTCTTTCCTTTATATTTTCTTTTCTATTGCTTTTTTTACGAAATGGTTTCTTCGGGTCGTTTCCTATTTCAGTTAGCTTCGATGTCGAATGCCTCGTGTCGGTTATTATTTCTTTGTGTTTTCCATAACTTGTTAATTCGAATTCCTGTAGTGTTAAAATCAGGCTAAGATGACTAAATTAAGCCTTCCTCTCTTGACGTATTACATTATTTTATTGGTCTATCATGATCGTCGAGAAATTCTCGATTCATTTTCTTAATTATTCTTCATGTTGTTTCTAATTAATAATTAGCAGACTAATTATTAATTAATTAAGTCAGGGTGTTACAATATGCATTTAAAATAGTACAATATATGAAACTAGATACTGCAGTACATATACACTAAGTCAGGAGTTTCGAGTTACTCACAAACTATTACGCTTATCTCCATTCACAAATAATTTGATAATCTCCAAATAGTTCAGGCACCTCCTTGCATATCCTGAATAATCATCATTAATCATAGACAAATCATAATTCATCCATTCATGTCTTATTCATCATCTTAGAAATCTATCAGATCGCCTAATTAGGTCCATTGGACTATTACCTACACATTGGGTTTCAACTTATGCTCTTAAGTTCCTTAAGTAGGCTTAGCAGGTGTCAGGATTGTAATCTAAGTCATTTGGACTCTAGTCGTTATCAATTAACCACTTATTTAACCTTAGGGGCAAAATGGCAATTTGTCATTCTTGCCCCGGACCCTATCGTGGTCCTCAGAATATTCCATATATCTCATATATAAATATTTAAGTCTTTTGGACTACATTTGGTACCTGCTTTTGATCATCAGGACACATCAGCCATTTCTTATTTTATACTTTAACAGTTTCAGAGTCTTATTTAACCCTTCAATTCACATAATTATACTTATGACAATTAATTATATCGGATTGGCCTTCATTCAACTTTTATTTTGTATTTCTCGTACTTAGGGGTATTTCGGTCATTTTATATTTTATGATATTCTGACCCCGTGTCACATCCCGAACCCCACCCTACGTGGATGTCGAGGACGTGATACCAGTTAGCCGCCTTGCCAGTTTGCCGACCGACAATGTGACCAACCGAAGGCAACTTCTGAACTTATTAACGAATTGCATTCCAAATGTAGGGTCAAATGCAACAGAATTTTAAAAACTTTTTATCTCGGGAATGCAACTCGTTACATACCTTAAAGGTACGTACCACAAAGCAAGTCTAAAATCCAAATAACTAATAACTCTAACCTCAGAGCACGTCTATAATCAAACATATAACACAGAGTACATCTAATATCTCTAGAGTACCATTACCATGAGCCATGTCCCAATATCAGTAAATTAATCATATCATATGTAATCATGTCACTCACCAGAATAACCAGATTCAATCCACAATAATGCAAGTATCCACAAATCAATGCCATCAGATCCTTTACTTGGACTGCCACTCGACCTGTCCATGTCACATCATAGTGCCTTCTAATCCAATAGAGATAATTCTTGAAAAATTTTAGGGAATGGGGTGAGCTTAAATAAGCCCAATAAGTAACACAGGTTCCCTGTCATGGGTTTCAAAATCATTTCTTGTTTACAAAGCACATGGGTAGTTCAGTTGTTTTTGAAATAGTAGTTTTATAAATCCACTTAAATGCAGTTAAGTAGAATGAAGCAGGACTGAACTAAATGGAACAAGTAGATCAGAACATAACATAACAGAACAAATCAAAATAGAACAACAGACCAGAACAGACAAAACAGTACAAGATGCCAGTATATCGTTCAAAAGTATAGGCAATCAAATCAAAGAATAGAACAGGTCAGTATTGAGCAGAACAGAATAGAACATAACAAAGCAGGATACTGATTAGACATATAATCAAGCCTACTTATGTCATACCGCTCAAAAGTGGAATGGTACCAAGAGTAAGACGTAATAGTACGGAACAAAACTAGAACAGACCATACAATGGAACAGGACAGACCCGAACTGAACAGGAGAGCAAGACAGTACAAAATCATGTCATGTGTAATGTATTATAAGAGAGTATGCATTTAAAAATGTGCATTTAAACAGTATAGCATATAAAATAGTATAGTGAATCAAAATACAATATCTAGACGGTGTAACTTATACTCCAAGTCAGAAGTTCCAAGTTACTCACAAACTGTTCGCTTATCTCCTTGTACAGCTAATCTGATAACCTCCAGATATTGTCTCAGGCACATCCGTGTATATCCTTAATAATCATCATCAATCACAGACAGATCAGAATTCATCCATTCATGTCTTATTCATCATCTTAGGCGTCTATCGGATTACCTAAGATAGCCTAATAGCCTATTGTCCTTTCATTGGGTTTCATCCGAGGCTATTTCATTCCTTAATTAGGCTTAGTAGTTATCAGGATTATAATCTAAGTCATTTAGACTTAAATCATTATCAGTAAAGTGCTTATTTAACCTTAGAGGAAAAATGATAATTTTGCTATTCTTGTCCCAGACCCTGTCATGGTCCTCAGAATATCTCATATATCTTATATATGAAGTTTTAAGTCTTTTGGACTTAAATCGTTATCAGTTAAGTACTTATTTAACTTTAGGGGCAAAATGGTAATTTCACCATTCTGCTCTCAGACCCTATCGTGGTCCCCAGAATAGTCCACATAACTTAAATATAAGGTTCTAAGTCTTTTGGACTTAAATCGTTATCAGTTAAGTACTTATTTAACGTTAGGGGCAAAATGATAATTTCACCATTCTTCTCCCAGACCCTATCGTGGTCCTCAGAATAGTCCACATAGCTTAAATATAAGGTTCTAAGTCTTTTGGACTTAAATCGTTATCAAGTTAGTACTTATTTAACCTTAGAGGCAAAATGGTAATGTTGCTATTCTTGTCCCATACCCTGTCATGGTCCTTAGAATATCTCATATATCTTATATATGAAGTCCTAAGTCTTTTGACTTAAATCGTTATCAATTAAGTACTTATTTAACTTTAGGGGTAAAATGGTAATTTCACCATTCTTCTCTCAGACCTTATCGTGGTCCTCAGAATAGTCCACATAGCTTAAATATAAGGTTCTAAGTCTTTTGGACTTAAATCGTTATCAGTTAAGTACTTATTTAACCTTAAGGCCAAAATGGTAATTTCACCATTCTTGATGTTCTGACCCTGAATCATAATTTAATCATATATATGAGTCCACAAGTATTTGGGCTTCTATCAGTATTAATTTTGTCCAATTTGGACTTCATTTGAGTTTCATACTCTATTAGGGGCATTTCAGTAATTTCACGTGTTACGTCTTTCAGTACTTCGTTTGCTAGTACGGACTCTCCCATTGAGTCCAGAGTGCCCAGAGTAGTCAGACTATGCCCCCCTTGACATTCATCCAACTTTTGGAATAGTAAAGGTAAAATTATCATTTTGACGTTTCACGTGTCTAGGTATTCGGGACCTTGTTTCACAGAACGGATCCCGTCATTGGGTCCAGAATGTCCCAAAATGTTAAAGTACCAAATTTTACAATCATCAGAGTCCATATGATTACATAACTGATCATCAGGATGTATTTGGAATTACCTTGGTTCATCCAACTGTATTTCTTCGAGATTTATTTAGATCTCACGGACCTTACCATTGGGTCCAGAGCGTTTGACATAGTTAAAGTAGACCATCTTTTATGTTCAATTGGCCCAAGTATCATTAGGGGTAATTCAGTCATTTACAATTTATATGTCTGTATTTTTCAGAATTTCGGTTCATTAAACAGACCTTACTGTTGAGTCCAGAATGTCCGACATAATTAGAATGGGCTATCTTTTATTTTTATTTGGGCCTAGGTATCATTAGGGGTAGTACAGTCATTAACCACTTAGGTGTCTGTATTTTTCGGTACTTAATTTCCCAAATCGGACTCCGCCATTAAGTCCGAAATGCTTGAAATAGTGAAAATACACTATTTATTTATTTAATTTGGACTTCGTTTGGGTCGCTTAGTGTCCAAGGGTAAAATATTAATTTTACCTAATTAATAAAATAATTATTTTATTATTTAACTATTTTTTAGGGGCTTATATGCATAAATTCTTAAAAGTCTGGGCCAGAGTACAAATACTCAGAACTTTTGGGGGTCAAAACTAATTTCAGAAAGTTGTGGGGTTCAAAACAGAATTTCCTAAAGTAAGGGTTCAAAACCAACTGGTTTTAGGGTTCAATTTGTTGAACCAGTCCAAAACTCTAAAACCAACCGGTTCACTTAATTATACAGAACCGGAAGATAATATCCCTGTTAACCCAATTTGTAACACCCCGATCTTGTGCAATTAATAATCAATTATAAATTAGTACCAGCTTAGAGAATAATCAAGGGAATTAACCCTAATCTCCCGACGGTCATGATAGACCGATAAAATAATTAAAACATGTCCGAGAATAGGGTACAATACCCGAACCTAATTATCATTTAATTAGGTGAAATAACGCCGTTTTAATACTAACGGAACTCGAATTAGTTAACTACGGAAATCCCGAATGACTAATAAATGACACGGAACCTCTGACACTGTAGATAACTGAAATATGAAACTCTCGGAACAAACCGCATCGAAAAAGGAGTTACGGAATGAAAGTTATGAGGCAAACATCAGAAACTGAATTAACGTGCAGCCAAACAGGGCCTTAACCCAAAATGTGGAAAAATGGCCAAATTGGTGGTCAAGGGGAATTGAACCCTTGACCTATGGAGGGAAAGAATTTTATCCAAAAAACTTATCAGTTGGGCTACCCAGACCTTTGTGCCTATATATACAACTTAATTGTATATATCTCTGAAATGCCCCAACTTGCCACCCAAAGCAACCAACGAGGTTACATGCAAACCCCAAATGATGGATTACATCATCTCCCACCAGCTACTCCATTCTTTGATTCCCAATCACCTCATTGACCTACCTACATATAGTGATATATATGTATAAGTGTATATACCTTATGCATAAAGAATTGGTGATTTACTTGGGTTACAAAAAGAGGTCTTGGGTGTAAATCAGAAATGGAGAGAGTGACAAAGCTGAAGGTTTGCATGTGGCCATAGGACTGATCTGTTGAGAGAGGGAGAAAGCTTGCATGTGTGTGTCCACGGCTTGGGTGTACATCCATGTGTGAGATGGAGGTCTTTATTGGAGATGCACCAAAGGAAGAGAGGATTCAGAGGGCATGACTGAACTGAGGCAGCCACCGAGGTCGTGTCTGAACCAAGCCATGAGGAAGGCCACTGCTTGAGAGGTAAATACCTCAAAACTGCTAAATTGCTAAATTTTTCTATTTGGGTTATTGGTATTTCTCTGATGGTTTTTAAATCATATGGACTGCGTAAATCAGTTACTGTGAGACCTTAGCATTATTATGAATCAATTGGGAGAGTCGAATAAGACTGAAACCCCAAACCTGTAGCAAAACGGCCATGGATGTACCTCGGATAACTGGGTCTGATTTGACCCAAGCTAAACCGAATTTGGTTGGTCAAGACCTGTTCTAGACCTCAAGAGGATCCCAAAACCACCAACCCGCGACCCTAAAACCCCATGCAACCCCTCTAACACGTCGGTTGCAGGTTCGGTCTTCAAATGCCATTTTTGGTTAGAGTGTTTTAAACTGATTTTCGTGATTGGGGGATGAAACTACATGTCATAGGGATCTTGTAGCAACAAACCGCGTTCAAAATGGTGACAAAATGAGTGTTTGCCATGGAGTTGCAGGTCTCATTATCGTTTTTCCAAACCGTGACTGTGAGTCCAAATCAGGGACTTAGATCGATGCAAAACTGCTCTTTGATGCTTTGGAAACCCTATAGAAGAAATGGCAGAGGAAATCAGTGGGTTAAAACTCACGAAATTGGAGGGATAGGTTACAAAAATTAGGGCAACCGAGGGTAATTTGATGAAGAAGATGACCGAGTTGACTCGCTATCTTGAGCCGAGTCAAGCGGGCCAACTCTGGACACATGGCGATGCGTGAGTGTGCCACCGTTTAATTGAAACTGTGCCGTTTTGAAGTTAACCGATTTGTTTTAAAATCAAATTCTACCTGTTTGGTTACGGCGATAACAAATTAAAATTGGGATTGGGCTAATCCTGAACACGGATAGGGGGGCAAATTGAGGTTAACTAGAATATTTAATTCCGGTTTTCCTGAAGGAACTGAACCGGTTGGTTCTTGATGATTTTGGACCGGTTCACTTGGTGAACCATTGAACCCTTGGGTTTGAACCCCTAAATAATGAAATTATATTTTGAACCCCAAATACTTTTTGAAATTACGGATTTGTCCCCACTGTTTTAAAGAATTACACAGTGGCCCAGATTTTGGATAAATTATACATTTAAGCCCTGAATAAATTAATTAAATAATAAAATTATTATTTTATTATTTTATTAAATAGGTAAAATTACAATTTTACCCCTGGACATTAAATATGTCAAATGGAGTCCAAATAAATTAAATAAATAGTGTATTTTCACTATTTCAAGCCTTCTGGACTCAATGGTACAGTCCGATTTTGGAAATACAGTCCCGAAAAATACAGACCCGTAAGTGATAAATGACCGAACTGCCCTTGATGGTACCCAGACCCAAATAAAAATATCAGATAGCCTATTTTGTCTATCTCGGGCATTCTGAACTCAACGGTGAGGTCCGTTTAATGAACTGAGGTCCCGAAAAATACAGACACATAAAGTATAAATGACCGAATTGCCCTTAATGATACTCAGGGCCGATTAAACATAACAGACAGTCCAATTTCACTATGTTGGACGCTCTGGACCCAATGGTGAGGTCCATTTTATGAACTGACGTGCCGAAAAATACGACGCATGAAATTACCAAATTACCCCTGATACCGTACGAGACCTAAACAAAGTCCGATTGGGACGAAACTGATATCGATAGAAACCCGAACACTGGTGAGACTGTATACTTGATTAGATGATGAATCGGGGTCAGAATTACACAAAACGTAAAATGACCAAAATACCCCTGAGCACCGTAAGTGCAAAGTAGAGGTCAAATAAAGGTCAAACTGATCTGATAAATTATCATAGGGATAATTATGAACACTGAAGAGCTAAATAAGACTCCGAGACAGTCAACGCGTAAAACGAGAAATGATCGATGTGTCCCGACGATCTAAAGCAGATACCAAATGAAGTCCAAAGGACTTACAAATTTATACATGAGATATATAGGACGTTCTGAGGACCATGATAGGGTCCGGGGCAAAAATGATAAAATTACTATTTTGCCCCTAAGACTAAATAAGTACCCAACTGATACCGATTAAAGTCTAAAAGACTTAAAACTTCATATATACGATATATGGGATATTCTGAGGACCATAACAGGGTCCGGGATAAGAATGGCAAATTACCATTTTGCCCCTATGGTTAAAATGAGGACCTAACTGATACCCATTGGAGTCCAAAGGACGTAGAACTTTGTACTTAAGATATAAAGACTATTCCGAAGACCACGACAGCGTCCGGGACAAGAATGGTAAAATTACCATTTTACCCCTAAGGTTGAATGAGTGCCTGACTGATAACAATTAAAGTCTAAATGACTTAGGATATAATCCTAATAACTGCTAAGCCTAATTAAAGAAAGAAATAGCCTCGAGTGAGACCCAATGGAAGGGCGATAGGCTACTAGGCTATCTTAGGTAATCCGATAGACACCTAAGATGACGAATAAGACCTGAATGGATGAATTCTGATCTATCTATGATTAATGATGATTATTCAGGATGTACAAGGATGTACTTGAAACAATGTTTGAAGGTTGTCAGATTATTTGCGCAAGGAGATAAACCTAAAAGTTTGTGAGTAACTTCTGACACTGTTTTGATTCTGTCCCTTGATTTATTGATCTGTTTTGAATGCAATTATTTAAGTGCAATTATTTAAATGCATGCCTTTTCGTACTATATCACTTATGACTTGGTTTTAGTCTTTTTAAATAATTGACTATATTCCTGATCCCTGTGCTAGCATCCCGTACTGTTTTGCCTATTTTGAACTGTTGAGATAAATGGATGTATTGAACCATTATTCCTGAAATGATTAAACTAACCATGTGATATAGGCAAAGAACGATATTTTGTCGTACCGTACTACTTGTATAGTATACTGTCTAAATACTATATTGTTTAAATGTACGTACTTAATGTAGGCCCTTTGCACTACATTTCACACGATGTGATTGTGTCCTTTGAATTAGGAATTCCGTTCAGTTCGGTTATGTGCTATCCGTTAATGCTATGTCTATGTCCCTGATTGATACGTTCGATTCCATTGTGTACCGCCGGTCGATAATAGGTCTGTTTGGATTGATGTATTGTTCAGTTTCGTTATGTTCTACCCGTAATGACATGCCCCTATCTTGATTAAAACGTTGTTCAGTTCGGTCATGATTCGTTCCTCTAGTGATATGTCTCCGACTTGATTGTTATATCGTTTCTACTCAGCTCCGTTATGTTTCGTTCCGTTCATGATGTGCTTGTGTCTTGATTAGTATATTGTTTTTGTTTAGTTCCGTTATGTTCTAGCTATTGAAGGTATGCCTTTGTCTTGATTGATGCCTTGTTCAGATCCGCTATGTTTTAGCCGTCGATGATATGTCTCTGTCTTGATTGACTTATTGTTCCCACTCAGTCTCAGTTGTGATTCGTTCCGTTAATGAAGTGTCTGTGTCTTGAACGATATATTGGCAATGGTTATTGTTTTTGTTAAATTGGTTATGTTATGTTCCGATTCGTTTGTACTGTTTGTGCAATCTTGTTCCATTGTACTAGACTGCTTATGAAATGGATTTAGAAAATTGTTATTTTGAAATGATTAAATTATCCACGTGCCTTGGAAGCAAGGACTGGTTTTGAAACCCATGATAGGGAATCTGTGTTACTCACTGGGCTTATTTAAGCTCACCCCATTATTCTGACATTTTTCAGGAATTATCTCCATTGGATTAGAAGGCACTATGACATGACGTGAATAGGCCAAGTGGCATTGCAAATAAGGATCAGATGGCACTGATTTGTAGAGACTTACATTCTTGTGAATCGAATCCGTATATCCAGGTAAGTGATATGATACGACTAACTTGATTGACATGCACTAGATATTGGAACATGGCTCATGGAACTAAATGGTACTCTAGAGATATTAGATCTGCTATGTTGTTATATGCTTGATTTTAGATATGCTCTGAAATTAGAATTGTTGACTGACTGGATTTAGTCTTGCTCTGTGATACATATACTTATGATGGATAAGTGAGTTGCATTCCCGTGATACAAAGAAAAAGTTTTAAATTCCGCTGCATCTGACCCTACAGTTGGAGTGCAATTCGTCGAAAAGTTCAGAATTTGCCTTTGGTTGGTCGCGTCGCGATCGACTGGCAGTCACGTCCTCGACATCCGCGTAGGGTGGGGTTCGGGATGTGACACAATTGGCCCCTTATCCACAGTTTGGACAGACCCAATTCCCATTTCAGATTTATTATCGCCGTGACCAAACAAACTGATTTTAGGTTTTAAATTAAAACACTTTACTCAAAACAGTGTCGTCCCACTTAACTGTTTATGCGACGAATCGGGTCCCTACCCAAACCCAAAACCGACCCGAAGTCCGGCCCACACTGTTCATCGTCTTCCCCCACAGTTTTGCCTTAATTCCAGTTTTCATATTTTCTCAATTTCCTAGAGTTTTAACCGTTCAAACCCTCTGTTCTTAGCCCCAAAACATTTTTGGAACATGAGGGAAGGACTTGGCATTCGTTTTGAGCCTCGAATCTAAGTATGGAGTGCTATTCAACTCCATTATCGTGGGACCTGTAACTCAGTCCCCATTACCAAAATCAAGTTTAGTAGTCTATTTCAGAGTCTAGGTTTCAAACCCGAGACCTGCAACCGTCATTTCAATGGTCTAAATCTGAGTGTTGGGGTCGTGGTCTAAGGTTTTTCAAAACCTCATGAGGTCTAGATCAGGTTTAAATCATTAAAGATCAGTTTAGTGAGGGTCGTTTCAGACCTGCACCACTAAGGTCCATCCATGGCGGTTTCTCACTGTTTTGGGGTTTTCAAGCCTATCCGACCCTCCCAGTTAACTTATAACAGTTTCTAGGTCTCATAGTAGCTCATACATGCAGTTTATATGGCCTCAAATGACTGAAAACAGTAAGCAAAAAGAAAAGGAAATTTTTTGGGTTTTTGGCATTTACCTTGGTCGACCACTGCTCCCTCATTCATGGCTCAGTCCTGATTTTTGGCACCTCAGACCTCAGTTCCAGTTGTGAGCCTCTCGGTCCCTTCTCTTTTATGCACCTCTATGGAAGCACCATGCACACACATAGACATACACACTTGTTTCTTTCTCTAGGTCTCTCTCTCTCTAACAGACCTTACAGTAGAACACACAGGCAGTTTTCTGATTTTCCTTCCCTCGGTGGAGGATGTAGCATACATATTTTTTTAGAGTCCCCAAGGTGCATAGTTCATATATGAATATAATATTGCATACCTATACATATACATATATGTATACACTTATGGGCCCAAGTGTGATCATGTGGCTGATACAGAAGCTGAGGTAGGCTGATGTGGGGTGACTCAGGTAATGATGAAGGGTTTGCATGTATGGCCATTGGCCAGTTTGGGAGGCAACCTAGGATAATTCAAAGTTATATACCATTCTATTGTATATATAGGCACAACGATGTTGGCAGCCAACTTGGTAACTTTTTGGGTGCATGAGGTCTTGCCCCACTTGGTCAAGGGTTCAAATCCCCTTGGCCTCATTTTAGGCAATTTTCCCATATTTTGGGCTTATGCCCTATTTGGCTGCATAGAATATTGTTTTCACTATTCCCCTCGTAATTTCTTTTCTGTTGCTTATTTTTCGACGCTGTTTCTTCCGAGGGTTTCGTACTTCAGTTAGCTTCAGTATCAAAGGCCCCGCGTTGGTTATTGTTTACTTGGGATTTTCGTAGTTAGCTAATTCGAGTTCCCACAGACTTAAACGACATCATTTCACCTAATTAATTGATAATTAGGTCCGGGTGTTACACCCTCTTCTCTAGACATGTTTAATTATTTTGTTGGTCTATCGTGACCGCCGAGGGATTGTAATTAATTTCCCTAATCATTCCTTTATGTCGGTTCTAATTAATAATTAACAAGACAATTATTAATTAGTCAGGTCGAGGTGTTACACCCCGAATCATTATTTAGTCACATATATGAGTTCACAGTTATTTGGGATTTTATTGGTATCATTTTCATCCAATTCGGACTTTATTTAGGCTTCGTACTGTATTAGGGGCATTTTGGTAATTTTACATCTTATGGTGGGACCTCACCGGAGTCCCCGAATGTCCAATCCGATATTTTCATTGTGCTTGGAACATTCAAAGATATTCAAATAGCATTTTCTAGATCTTAATTTAGCCTTCGTTTGGTTTCTAGCGTGACTAGGGGTAAAACGATAATTTTTCACTTTGTTATGCGTCTTAATTTTTTGGGACTCTGTCTCGTAAAACGGATCCCCCCATTGATTCCAGAATACCCAAAATAATAAATCTTCATTATTATTTTATGTTATTTGAATACTAGAAATTATCAGAATAATTAAATTAAAATAATATATTATATATTATTTTAACCATATTTGTTCACATGTGCATCCGTGGCACAATGGATTGGAAGGGGAGGTTAGGTGCTTGGGGCACCCTAGGTTGGGGGTTCGAGTCAGCGGAGCCGCAGTTCCCTATTATTTCTCTAATTCTTTCAAGCCAAACGATGGACAAGGGATTCCTCGGATAGGATATCCCTGTCCTTGCTACGGCTACCGAATCAATTCAATATCGCTGTAACCAAGCACCCGAAGTCCAAATAAAAAAAATAAAAAAAGAAATTTAACTCAAAAGTCTAAACGACACAGTTTCACTATCCGCATCTCGCTTGGTCGGGTCCTAACCCAACTCGATCTAGGGTCTGGCCCGACAGGCTGAAACGACTCGCGTTTTTCCAGTCATCTTCTCTGGCTAGATTCTGGCGTCGATCGCCGAAGCTACATTCAGTTCTTTCATTTTTTTCACGTTTCTAACATCTATTTTTGTTGGTTTTTGTGTCAAATTGATTATAAAAACCTCTAGGACTCTTTTGGGACTATTTTTAAGGCTCGTATTCTAAATTTTTGACACACCCACCTATTTTTTGGGCCTGTTCCGGTAGCCAAAAAATGGTTACAAAATGGTCATTTCTCGACCATTTCCTCTGTTTCAAGGTGGGTTGGAACCCTCCGGACAACCTCTTCTATTTTTACTTTAATAGTTTTGACAACCATTTTTTTCCCAACTTTTCTTTACACAAATTGCTATAAATTCTAGGACAAGAAACATATGATAACAGGAGCAGGGTGAGTGGGTACTAACCTCAAATAAGCCTTAGATTTGAATCCTTCTTCCTCAACTGCTGCTGCTCTCTCTCTCTAGCTCCTTGTTGTTGTGTCACTAGTTTCCTACTTTGTAGCAGCTCCACACTACATGCCTACTGTCACGACCCAAAACCCACCCTCTACGAATCTCGTATCGAGGGGCCGACCCTAAGGCCGTCCCTACTTTTTTCATTCCTATATCATAGTACTAATATGCAATGTACTAAAAATTTAAGACAATAATCAACAGAAGTCTTTTCAATGATAATAATCAGTGGAAGTCTTTTTAAAACAATAGTTAGCGGAAGTCTGTTCAATATATAATATGGTTCTATAATAATCATAATGAGAACCAAACATAACCAGCACCCGTGGGTGGTGAATACATGGGAGAACTAAAACATAAACTGGTACATTTCCTCAAAATGTCCTCATACGTTCTCAAGCTCCTACTGGGGTCTTGTAGTGTCGTTACCTGAAAGGTGGTAAGTAAGGGGGAATGAGCTACAAAAGCTCAGCAAGTAAATACAGATCTCCGACACTGGTATTGGTGATCATAAAAGAATATGAATCCATGAATAAGAATATGATAGCCAATCATATGAAGTAAGATGCTGTGATAGCCAATGAAAACAGTTGCCACAATGGCCAATGGATAGTGGGGTCACAATGTACAATCAAAAGTAATGCATAGAACATCAACATAGAAACTCTCAATAAAAATATATCAACATAAAATGTACTGCCACAAGAACTGATCACAATCAAATCAATAAAGAATGTTTCTCAATATGAGATAAGTAATAAGGGATAGTGCCATTCAACAATCGTAGTCATATCAATCTTATAAGAGATGCATTTACACTATTCAGGGTTCGGCACGCCCTCGGTCTTTTGGGGCCCAACATACCCCCAATGGAAACTCCAATCAAACCAAACTCCAATCTATTACCAAGTGTCCGTTCACATACTAGACCTATGGGTCTCCAATAGATCAGAAAGCTTTAGATGGATATCGTGACTGAGCAAGAATCCAGTACACATAAACATATCATGATCATAGTGATTCCATAAGAGTATAAAAATAGAATATCATATATATATAGGAAACATAACAGTAGGCCTTTCAAGGCATGGTGTAACATGGTAACAATGACATAGCAATCAATCAATGTCCACAGGATAGAACAATATCACATTGTGGAGAAACAATAATATCGGGTACGCTCAAGAGTACAAGTTCGGCAGTAAAATGAATAAACTTGGCTTTGGAAACACCACATAGAGGAGAAAGGGAATTTACTTACCTCTAAATGCAGTCTTATATCAGTAATCCATGAGTTTGTCTTTCCCTTTCGAGTTCCCTATATATCAATAGATTTGTCTCAGAATTAATGCTATTCATCAAATTTTATGCCTTGCTATCATAAGTATCTCTAATACTAATTTAGACTTTACCATTGAGTTCGGACCGCCAAAGAAAGTTGGTTTAGGCTTTCGCAAAATTCCATTTGGGTTCGAGTAGCAGTAGGGGTATTTTGGTCATTTAGTGTTTTTATGGGTCTTTATTTTTCGGGACCTCGTCTCATGACGCAGAGCTCACCATTGGACTCAAAAGCTTCAAGATACTTGTTTAATTTGGACACCGAGCTATTTCGCTATTATTTAATATAATTAATTAATTTTATTTTATTTAATACATTTTATGTATAATATATATATATATATATATATATATATTTTCTGTGGGATTAGTTGGCAGGGGATTGTCCCGTCCAACTTGTTAAACACTCCTCTCTCTCACACTTGGTCACCTATTCGAGTCTCGGGGACAGTAGCCCCCACATTTTTTTCTTTCCTTTTTTAAAACCAAACAGTAGCTAAGCCACTTATTCTTGGTTAGCATATCCCCCATCCCTGATTTAATCCAATCCAATCCCCTAAGCCCGTAACCAAACAGGCTATATTAAATATATATTAAAACAGAATGTATAAAACGACACAGTTTAATCCTTCCAAAACCCTAAACGAAGCCGTTTGGACCAAACCCCATTATTGTCATCCCCATGGTTCTCCAGTGAGAACCAGTAGGGTTCCGTCACCATCTCCAGTGATGGCGACCCAGTTCTGGTGATAACCTGCATCAAATCCAATGCAGTTCTCTCCCTCTTCTCTCAAGGATCTCTAATCCACCTTCTATTTCTATCAAGACCTTTCCGATCTTTATGAATAGGAAGTTAAATGTCTCCGATCGATTTTTTGGCCAAACCTAAAATTCCATATTCGTGAGTTCTGAGCCACTATTTTAACCCTATTCAATTTCTAATGTGTTTCTGCATCTTGGAGGGTCATTTTCTTAAACTTGAAACAAGTTTTCAATCAAGATTTCCATGGGACCCGAATTATTCTTAGAACCTGCAACTCAATATTTCTACCTCATTCCTGCACCTTTTAAACTGATTCTTTTTTCAAACAAAAACCCTTTCTATTATAAATAAGACCCTGCCCTTAAAACAACACGAATATACGTAAACATCATAAACCATAAAAGAGTTTCACTCACCCGTGTGAGCTTTTGGCTCGCAGTTTCCCCCTCATTTTCTTTTGGTTCTTCACCTCTGAATATTAGAATTTCTCTTTGCTTCTTGGCTCCCTTCAATCATTTGTAAAATTCTCTAAATGAATTACTCTATTTATAGAGAATTTCATGTGGCTTGCGCCCCACTTGCAGCCACCTTTTCTCTCTCTTCCCCCTTTTTTTGCAGCCTTATTTGACTACCTCTATACTGCCCATTCATCCTCTACCATCCACGCACCAATTACACAAAAGAAACATAATATATATACACTCCCACTTGCCCTCTCAAGGTCAGCAGCCTTGCTGCCTTCCTCCTAGCCGCACACCTCACCTCACCCATTTGACATACATACAGCCACTCAGCACACACACATGACCTCATATGCTGCATGGCAGCCTTTCCATTCTCTTTCTTTCTTTTCTTTTCATTTTCATTTTAATACCTACACATATATATAATATATATACTATTCGATATGTACATACATATATACGTATATTTATATGGTTTGTACTTCTATTTATATACCTATATATATACATTTTTACTAATTTCTATAAGTGTATACATACACTTATTTTTCATGGACTTTGCGTACATGCAAACGTACATATGCATGGGAATACGTGCGTGCACGCATTAAGAGACTGGGTCTTGGATTGCTCGGGTGTTGCTTAGCACTGGCTATACTACACAACCCATTTGCATTCCACAATCGTACGGTTCTATAAAATACTCTACTATAGAGCTTAAAACAGCTCAGATTACATTACTCAACCGACCTATGTCACGACCTCAAACCCACCAAGTGCGGATCTGGAATCGCTACCGCCACCCTCAGGTCCGAGGACCTTAGGGCGAAGGGTCACATAAGCAGCGGTATCGGATGGCAATGCAACATGTGTTTCCGAAAACGTGAAAAAAATTTTCTTTTCTTTTCTCATTTTAAAATTTGCACATCCACTCGGTACTGCCGCTCTTTACATTGGTGCACATGATTACACATTCAGTGCATAGTATATGTCCCATACCTTGCCTTTATATTACATTACGTATTACATACCTTACATATCCAATTCATGAACTACGAGTCCCATACCTCGCCTTCACATCACATCACATCACATACTTTTACCTATCTATTTCATTTAATGCGGGTCCCATACCCTGCCTTCACATCACATCACATACTTCACATATCTATTTCACATAATGCGGGTCTCATACCTCGCCTTCACATAAATCATATACTACACATAATCATTTCATGTATTGCGGGTCCCATACCCCGCTTTTACTTCAAATCACGTACTTCACATATTTAGGTAGCCTAGGACTTACCTAACTCAAAATTCTATTTCTAATCTTCTAATGTCACTAAGTTGGATTTATTCAACCTAGAGTAAATTTTTAGTCATTTCTTAACCTCAATTATGTCATGGTCTTTCCCAAAAGACCCTTAACCTAAGCTCTGATACCATGTTGTCATGACCCGAAACCCACCCTGTACGGATCTTGCATCGCGACTACCACTCTCAGGTCCTAGGACCTTAGGGTGAAGGCTCACATAAGTAGCGGTATCGGATGGCAGTGCAACATGTGTTTGTAGAAGCGTGACAAAATTTTTCTTTTCTTTTCTCATTTTAAAATTTGCACATCCGTCCGGTACTACCGCTCTTTACATTGGTACACATGATTACACATTCAGAGCATAACTAAAAACTAAAAGACTTTATAAACATTACATGTCAACTGCCCCGAGGGGCTTAATACATATTCTTATACTGTCTACTAATACAAGATATATTATTGGAGTTCATAGGGTTTCACAAAGAAACTACTTAAACATAACTTCCCAAAATGGCTAGACTCATCATCAACGCCCTCAAAATCAGTCTACCATCAATCACCTGAAAGGGGGGTCCAAATAAAATCTGGGTAAGCTAATCTAAGCTTGTGAGCAATTACAGTATTCGTCATGGGGTTTCAATTGGCAGTGGTTTAGCACATGAGAGTTTTTAAAAAATCACTACCAATTGCTCCTAAACTTTGAACACAGACTATATGCATTCCCTAAAACAAGTAGCTTGGAAACATTTAAAGTATTCAAGCTAACATATACTTCTTCATATAAAGTATAGAAACTTCAAAACATATGCATAGTGAAAATGAGGGTAAAACCTACTTCCATTTTCAAACGTATCATCTTCTTAAACATAAAGCTTTGAAACATTTAAAGTGTTCAAGCTAAACACGTACATCGTCATATAAAGTATATAACTTTAAAACATGTACTTTTTCAAGTAAAAACGTGTATTACAAACACATAAATATGCATAATAATGTGGGTAAAACCTGCTTCCATTATTACACATGTCATCTTATCACTTTCATTAGTAGAATCCATTTCGAACCGGACTCTTGTTTTACTGCAATGCTACAATGGAGATATCCCGTACCAGGGAGATCAGATCCTGCTACCTGGCATTTTGACAGTCAATTGAGTTCCGTGCAACCCAAAATCCCATCATATTTTTACAAATTAATTGAGTTCCGTACAACCCAAAAATCTATGGGTGCTTATGCACAATTTCTCTTTTATTTCAAATAGATTTATCACATGCCTTATTCAAATAAATTCTTTTCATGAGTATTTAAAACAAGATGTTCATGACTTCATAAAATCTTCGTAAGCAAATTCAGAATATTTAACAAGATTTGAAATTTTAAACTTAGACATGCTGAAACATATTTTTAAGGAAAAACTGTAGTTGAACGCCATTTACTGAGCATGTCACAATTTTATAAGAACAGAATATTTAAAACAAGAACCACATAAATGCTGAAGTTGATATTCAAATGCTTCACATATTTCGAACTTAAAACTTCTTCAAATCTATGGAGTTAAATCTCCACTTCAAATATAGGGTTACTCACTTTGGTCCATAGGGTCAGTGCTAATAATGCACTTTCCCCACTTCCTCTGTAGTTCCTAAGAACAATTCATATATAGTCTCATTAACTTCCCGTCACTGCAATATCACCTATTGATGCTTCTTAACTTATGCTTAGGTCATATTAAATCCTAACCGATTTATAAATATTCCACAAATTTTGTATGCACTTAATTCAACTCGTACTCTTAGCCTACGACACAATTTAATGTGTTAGGAATTTAATTTATTTCAATTTATACTCTTCTGGTAGCTCCATTAATTTTAAGTTTAATTTATTTACTTCGCATGTTTACGTGTCGTATCGTTTCGTATTTTATTTCGAAATATTAACCTTATTATTTTGTTTAGTACTTCGGGCAACGTTCTAGGTTGTAGCCACCTGACTGATACTATTCATTAAATTTTATGTCTCTTTATTTTAGACACTTCTTTTGGTCAAACAGACTCTACCATTGAGTCTGGAATGTCGAAGAAAGTCAATTTAGGCTTTCTCGGGTTTCCATTTGGGTTTTGGGGCACTAGGGGTAATTTGGTCACTTCCCCCTTTACGTGTCTTTATTTTTTGAGGCCCCGTCACACAAAACGGACCTCACCATTGGCTTCAGAATACCCAAAATAGTTAAAATACACTATTCACATGTTTAGTTTAGACTTCATTTGGGCTTTGTATTGCTTTAGGGCATTTTGGTAATTTTACATCTCATGGTGGGACCATCCCGAAGTCCCCAGATGTCCAATATGACATTTTCATTGTGTCTAGAATGCCCAAAAATGTTAAGATAGCCTTTTCCAGATCTCAATATAGACTTTATTTGATTCATTTATAGCCTAGGGGTAAAATAGTCATTTTACCCTATTTATTAAATAATTAAATTAATTATTTAATTATTTTTCTAGGGGTATATTTGAACTGATTTCTTAAAAGTTGGGCCAAAACAGAATTTCTCATAGCCTTGGGGTCAAATTATAAATAACCAAAGTTTTGGTTTTATTTTATTTAATTAAAATCTTTGAACCAGTGCGTTTACACCCTAAAACCCTAGACCAGTTTAGGAATCCCATGAACTAGCCGGTTTACATAACTTCAAGGAACTGGAATAAAATATCCTTACTGTTCGTCTTAGCCGTGGTTAGGGTAGCCTTGGATCCTGATTTCTATTTCTTATTCCCTTACCCAAATAAGACCAATTCGGTTTAAATTTAAAAGAATCCAACCCTCATATGTCGCCGTTTCACTAAACCCATAACTGTTTGGATCCAGTCATAACCCAGACCCAAAATTCGACTGATTTTCGACCCGAACAGTGTCATCTTCCCCAACGGGGTCGACACTGTTCCTCTCAAAACCCTAATTTTTTGCAGTCGAATTTCGTGACATTTTAAGGACTCATTTCTTCTGTTTTCTTTTCTAAAACATTTCTGGAGTATCATGGAGGGTTTTGGCATTGTTTTTGAGCTTCGAGTTCATCTTAAGATCCCAGTTTGGTGGTCGATAGACAAGACCTGCAACTAGCTTGTTCATGCTCATTTTTGGGCCAAACCTTTTGGGGTTTCGTCTGTTTTGGTCCCCTCTTCATGGGGTTTCATA
The DNA here is from genome assembly GCA_008638375.1 of Nyssa sinensis. NCBI lineage: Eukaryota > Viridiplantae > Streptophyta > Magnoliopsida > Cornales > Nyssaceae > Nyssa > Nyssa sinensis. Next base: position 29,657,090 of record CM018046.1, read on the forward strand.
TTTCATTCCTTAAAACACGTTTTGAGGTACAGTTGAGGGGTTGGGTTTAAAACCCGAAACCTGCAACTTGATATTTGGAGGTCTTGCCTCACGTTTCTTGGTTGCGGTCATTGATTTCTAGGATGCTTATAGGGTCTACTTGAAGTTTTGATAAGCCAAACATGGTTTGGTGGTGATGGATTCAGACCTGCTGCAAGCAAGGTCCATTCATGGCTATCGTTCGTGGGTTTGGTGTTTTTGGCTTCTTTTGTAGTAAATTTTTATACTTGTTCTTGTTTAAACATGTTTCAATTATCATATATACAAAATCAAGGCTTAAAACAGTTCATACGTAAGAAAATTTCTAGAAAGAGAAAAACATGATAAATCTTTGTGGTTACCTATTTATATTATTATTCTCCTCTTTCCACTTCTGATTCTCTTTCTTAGCTTCTTAGTTCTTCTTCCTTTTTGATTTTCTTCCTTAAGAAACAAACATGCATTGCATGCTTTGCTTTTAAAGGAAATCCACCGACCCGTCTCTCTCTTCTTCCATGACCTCACGGCCTCCACCCTTTCAACTCTCATAAATTCTTCTTATACAGTTTTCAATTTTACTTTTTGTAAAATTCTTCTTAATTCGTCTCGTGTTCACTATTTTAGCTGAAAACACAAAATAGTTAGTTTTTCATCACATATTTATCATATAAGATTTACCTTTACTTCATCTTCTCGAGGTTTAATATTTCATTTTCCCTGGTGCTCGTAGTGGTTTTATAGACCACACTTACTTTTCATCTTTGCTTTACTACTTCTTTTAACTACGGGTCCCATACCCCGTCTTCTTACTGTATATGTACTCCTAATTACTTGATTACTTTAGTGCAGGTCCCATAACCTGCCTTTACATTACATTACGTATTACGTACCTTACATATCCAATTCATGAACTTCAAGTCCTATACCTCGCCTTTACATCACATCACATACTTTACCTATCTATTTCATCTAGCGCGGATCCCATACCATGCCTTCACATCACGTCACATACTTCACATATCTATTTCACATAATGCGGGTCTCATACCCCGCCTTCACATAAATCATATACTACACATAATCATTTCATGTATTGCGGGTCCCATACCCCGCTTTACTTCAAATCACGTACTTCACATATTTAGGTAGCCTAGGACTTACCTAACTCAAAATTCTATTTCTAATATTCTAATGTCACTAAGTTGGATTTATTCAACCTAGAGTAAATTTTTAATCATTTCTTAACCTCAATTATGTCATGGTCTTTCCCGAAAGACCCTTAACCTAAGCTCTGATACCATGTTGTCACGACCCGAAACCCACCCTGTGCGGATCTCGCATCGCGACCGCCACCCTCAGGTCCGAAGACCTTAGGGGGAAGGCTCACATAAGTAACAGTATTGGATGACAGTGCAACAAGTGTTTGCAGAAGCGTGAAAAAAATTTTCTTTCCTTTTCTCATTTTAAAATTTGCACATCCGCCCAGTACTACCGCTCTTTACATTGGTACACATGATTACACATTCAGAGCATAACTAAAAACTCAAAGACTTTATAAACATTACATGTCCACTGCCCCGAGGGGCTTAATACATATTCTTACACTGTCTACTAATACAAGATGTACTATTAGAGTTCATAGGGTTTCACAAAGAAATTACTTAAACATAACTTCCCAAAATGGCTAGACTCATCATCAACGTCCTCAAAATCAGTTTACCGTCAATCACCTGAAAGGGGGGTCCGAATAAAATCTGGGTAAGCAAATCTAAGCTTGTGAGAAATTACAATATTCGTCATGGGGTTTCAATTGGCAATGGTTTAGCACATGAGAGTTTCTAAAACAATCACTACCAATTGCTCCTAAACTTTGAACATAGACTATATGCATTCCTTAAAACAGGTAGCTTGGAAACATTAAAAGTATTCAAGCTAACATATACTTCTTCATATAAAGTATAGAAACTTCAAAACACATGCATAGTGAAAATGAGGGTAAAACCTGCTTCCATTTTCAAACGTATCATCTTCCTAAACATAAAGCTTTGAAACATTTAAAGTGTTCAAGCTAAACACGTACATCGTCCAATAAAGTATATAACTTTAAAACATGTACTTTTTCAAGTAAAAACGTGTATTACAAACACATAAATATGCATAATAATGTGGGTAAAACCTGCTTCCATTATTACACATGTCATCTTATCACTTTCATTAGTAGAATCCATTTCGAACCGGACTCCAGTTTTACTGCAATGCTACAATGGAGATATCCCGTATCAGGGGGATCAGATCTTGCTACCTAGTATTTTGACAGTCAATTGAGTTTCGTGCAAGCCAAAATCCCATCATATTTTTACAAATTAATTGAGTTCCGTACAACTCAAAAATCTGTGAGTGCTTATGCACAATTTCTCTTGTATTTCAAATACATTTACTACATGGCTTCTTCAAAAAAATACTTTTCATGAGTATTTAAAACAAGATGTTCATGACTTCATAAAATCTTCGTAAGCAAATTCAGAATATTTAACAAGTTTTGGAATTTTAAACTTATACATGCTAAAACATATTTTTAAGGAAAAACTGTAGCTGAAAGCCATTTACTGAGCATGTCAGAATTTTATATGAACAAAATATTTAAAACAAGAACCACATAAATACTGAATTTGATATTCAATTGCTTCACATATTTTAAACTTAAAACTTCTTCAAATCCATGGAGTTAAATCTCCACTTCAAATACGGGGTTACTCACCTTGGTCCTTAGGGTCAATGCTAATAATGCATTTTCTCCACTTCCTCCGTAATTCCTAAGAACAATTCATATATAGTCTCATTAACTTCACATCACTGCAATATCACTACAATCCTAACCGATTTACAAATATTCCATAAATTTCGTATGCTCTTAATTCAATTCGTACTCTTAGCCTACGACACAATTTGTTGTGTTAGGAATTAAATTTATTTCAATTTATACTCTTTTGGTAGCTCCATTAATTTTAAGTTTAATTTACTTACTTCACATGTTTACGTGTCGTGTCGTTTCGTATTTTATTTCGAAATACTAACCTTATTATTTTGTTTAGTACTTCGGGCCACGTTTTAGTTTGTAGCCACCTGACTGATGCTATTCATCAAATTTTATGTCTCTTTAGTTTAGACACTTCTTTTGGTCAAATAGACTCTACCATTGAGTCCGGAATGTCGAAGAAAGTCAATTTAGGCTTTCTTGGGTTTCTAGTTGGGTTTTGGGGCACTAGGGATAATTTGGTCATTTACTCCCTTATGTGTCTTTATTTTTTGAGACCCCGTCTCACAAAACGGACCTCACCATTGGCTTCAGAATACCCAAAATAGTTCAAATACACTATTCACATGTTTAATTTGGACTTCATTTGGGCTTTGTATTAGTTTAGGGCATTTTGGTAATTTTACATCTCATGGTGGGACCATCCTGGAGTCCCCGGATGTCCAATCTAACATTTTCATTGTGTCCAGAATGCCCAAAAATGTTAAGATAGCCTTTTTCCATATCTCAATTTGGACTTTATTTGCTTCATTTATAGCCCAGGGGTAAAATAGTCATTTTACCCTATTTATAAAATAATTAAATTAATTGTTTAATTATATTTCCAGGGGTATATTTGAACTGATTTCTTAAAAGTTGGGCCAAAACAGAATTTCTCATAGCCTTGGGGTCAAACTGTAAATAACCAAAGTTTTGGTTTTATTTTATTTAATTAAAATCTTTGAACCAGTGGGTTTGCACTTTAAAACCCTAGACCGGTTTAGGAATCCCATGAACCAGCCGGTTTACATAACTTCAAGGAACTGGAATAAAATATCCTTATTGTTCGTCTTATTCGTGGTTAGGGTAGCCTTGGATCCTAATTTCTATTTCTTATTCCCGTACCCAAACAAGATTAATTCGGTTTAAATTTAAAAGAATTCAACCCTCATACGTCGCTGTTTCACTAAACCAGTAACCCTTTGGATCCAGTCATAACCCAAACCCGAAATCTGACCATTTTCGACCCGAACAGTGGTATCTTCCCCAACGGGGTCGACATTGTTCCTCTGAAAACCCTAATTTTTGCAGTCGAATTTCGTGACATTAATGACTCATTTCTTCTGTTTTTTTTTTCTAAAACATTTCTGGAGTATCATGGAGGGCTTTGGCATTGTTTTTGAGCTTTGAGTTCATCTCAAGATCACAGTTTGGTGGTCGATAGACAAGACCTGCAACTAGCTTGTTCATGCTCATTTTTGGGCCAAACCTTTTGGGGTTTCATCTGTGTTGGTCCCCTCTTCATGGGGTTTCATATCTCATTCCTTAAAACACGTTTTGAGGTACAGTTGAGGGGTTTGGTTTAAAACTCGAAACTTGCAACTTGATATTTGGAGGTCTTGCCTCACTTTTCTTGGTCGCGGTCATTGGTTTCTAGCATGGTTGTAGGGTCTAGTTGAAGTTTTGATAAGCCAAACATGGTTTGGTGGTGATAGATTCAGACCTGCTGCAAGCAAGGTCCATTCATGGCTATCGTTCGTGGGTTTGGTATTTTTGACTGCTTTCGTAGTAAATTTTTTTGCTTGTTCTTGTTTAAACATGTTTCAATTAACATATATACAAAATCAAGGCTTAAAACAGTTCATACGTAGGAAAATTTCTAGAGAGAGAAAACATGATAAATCTTTGTGGTTACCTGTTTACTGTGTTATTCTCCTTTTTTCACTTCTGATTCTCTTTCTTAGCTTCTTAGTTCTTCTTCCTTTCTGATTTTCTTCCTTAAGAAGCAAACATGCATTGCATGCTTTGCTTTTAAAGAAAATCCACCGACCCCTCTCTCTCTTCTTCCATGACCTCACGGCCTCCACCCCTTCAACTCTCATAAATTCTTCTTACACAGTTTTAAATTTTACTTTTTGTAAATTCAGCTTTCCATTAAATGTTGCATGATATTTTGTAATATATGTATATTATATATATATATATATTCACACACTAATACACCAAGACACACACACATCATAACCGACACACTCACACACACTTTTAGATATTTTAGGTTTTGCTTTACTTATGCATATATATATATATATAACTATACTTGTACACATACATGTAGGTGTATATGTATATATACACACTTGACTACACACAAACACAATACACCCTTAGTGTGTGTATTGTATGTATTCATATACTCCATTTAATTATGTTAAATAATTAATTCCTTATATTTAATTAATTATTCTCTTAAGTTTATAATCTTTACAATAATTTTTTATAACCTCGTAATGCGTGCCATATGACCAATGTTTTTGGGTCCCTGTTAATGCCTTATTTATTTTCACATAATTTTTCTAGAATATTCATTTAATATCTGAAGGCATTAAATCCCGTTATGGCTTATCATCTTGGGCTATATTAATTTTACCATGACATAACCTAATTTAATTAGGTTGGGTGCAGTCTAAGGCATGTCGGATTTCTGAGGTATTACATTCTATCCACCTTCAAAAGAGTTTTGTCCCCAAAACTCAACTAGTCTTATAGTGAAGTAATCATCTAGTAGACAGATTTATCTACGGGGGAATCTAATGATTCAGTAATGTGTCATGAAGTTTTACTCCTCAATCACTTCTACTGACATGTCTCCAATTGGCACTAATTGATAGTCCCCAAGTATACAAGTGTATGATCAAATACAGAAAATCCACAATAAGATTGATTATCAATCCACAAAATGTGTTGTCACACAATTTTTGACCTCGAACAAAAGACTAAAATGCCTCCAAATATCACGATTCTATAATCTCAAATCACACAAGTTCAAATCAGATTCAGAATATCTACTAGAAGTCTAGATTTATAACCCATCAAATATAGGTTGTCACCAAAATTTTGATATCAAATCTATGTTACCTCAAAGTTGGGAATCACTCTCGAATGATTAAAATCATCTACTAAGATTATTCAATCAGATTTGAGTTCCCAAATAATCCTTATGATATCAACAATCATAATGATCAATGTTGAAGTTACTTGACCTATAGTCATTGTCTTCCCGATTGATATATCCACAAGCATAATTATCGATGTCAGGTTAGCTTACCTATAGTTATTTTCCCTTAATCGATAGATTCACCAAATACATGCTATGACCAAGATCAAATTTGATGATCATCCTCAAATGGTTAGAAATCAATCACTAAGATTATTCAATCATATCCGATTCTACCAAATAATTATTTTGGCATCCATAATTAGAATGATCAATACCAGAGTTAGCTGACCTAGAATCGTCTTCCTCCCAAAATTACAATGTATTTGATTAGTTTAATTGCCTTAAAATCACCAATTTCATTAGGGTATAGTCTTTTCCCCTGAGGATTACTAACTATAGTGACTAAACACGCTATCGTCACCAAAAATTTACTCAATCATATAGTCATCTAAGTCATTTAATAGCCCACAAATTCAGTTCTAGTCTGATCTTTTCCAAAGAATCATTAACCTAGAACTTACTTTTCCGCTGCGCTATTCTGATAAAATCCTCTAATTCTCAAGATTGTCAAATTCACTTATAGGCCTACTTCTGTCTCCCAAGAAGTATTGAGTATCTGATCATCCTAATCATCCGAGGAAAAATCGACTTTAATCATGTCTCCAAAGATCATTAACTATTACTCAAATATCACTCAGTGATACTAGTAAATTTCCAATATTTACAACTTCAGGTTAGTTGATCCTTAGTCTTTAGATGCTTTAAAATCACAGATTCATCGCCTATTAAGAAACCTTAACAATTCCATGTCTAATCTCCAAAATTGAAACTTTGGAACTTAGTATACATGGCCCAGGTACTCTGTGGTTCTTAATCCATGACTTAGTGCTCTGGTGTAGACACTGACTCCCAAATCATTTCATGTCTAATTGTCCTCAAATTCCCATCTTGTATAGGTAACCTTGACCTTTTGCTCACGTTTTACTCTATGGTACCAATAGATCTCCAACAATTTACCAACTTCAGTTCAGTTAATTTCAATCTTTGCTCTGATACCACTCTGTCACATCCCGCACCCCACCCTACGCGGATGCTAAAGATGTGATGCCAGTTAGCCGCCTTGTCGGTCTCTCTACCAATAATGTGACCAACCAAAGGCAATCTTCTGAACCGTACAATGAATTGCACTCCAAATGTAGGGTCAGAACAGCAAAATTTAAAACCTTTTTATCTTGGGAATGCAACTCAACTATATACCACATAAGTATGTACCGCAGAGCAAGTCTATAACCAACAACTAATAACTCTAACCCCAGAGCACATCTATAATAGATATATAACACAGAGCATATCAAATTCCTCTAGAGTACCATTACCATGAGCCATGTCCTTACTCATCTATTATATATGAATAAAGTCAACTATATCATCACGCTCACCTGAATAGCCAGGATCAATCCATTAGAACCCAAGTCTCCACATATTATTGCTATCAGATCCTCACTTGGAAATGCCTCTCAGTCCACTAGTGACATGTCCTAGTGCTTTCTAATCCAATGGAAATATATCCTGAAAAATGTTAAATAAATGGAATGAGCTTAAACAAGCTCAGTGAGTAACATAGGTTCCTGCCATGGGTTTCAAATCCAGTTCATATATAAATGTATGCTCAAATGCAGCTCAAATAGAATAATGCAGCTCATGTAGAATAAATGCAGCCCGAACCGATCATATCAGAACAGACTGATCAAACAAATCAGAACAGAGCCAAGACAAAACAAATTAGAACATAATAGAACAGAACTGACCAGATCAGATAGATCAAACAGAACAGATCAAAGCAGCTGCCTGGTCCCTCTGGGGTAGGACTTATACTCACTCCTCGTCAGGAGCAACTGCCTGGTCTCTCTAGGGTAGGACTTATACTCACCCCTAACAAGACAGATCAGGAGCAGCCACCTGGTCCCTCTAGGGTAGGACTTATACTCACCGCCTAACAGAACAGATCAGATCAAAACTGAGCCAAAACATAATAGATTCCAAATGGCGTATAATAGAATCAGAACAGAACATATTAAAAGACAGGTTAGAGTAGGATCATGCCACATGTAATGAGTATGCATTAAAACATATGCATTAAAACAGTACAGTGTATAAAACAGTTCAGCATATAAAGCAGTACAATATATAAGTTTAGGTAGTACAGAAAATATACACCAAGTCAGGAATCCGAGTTACTCACCTGAATATTACGCTTATCTCCATTCACAGCCAATCTTTGGAGAATTTGCAGTCAAGCGTGAACCAAATTCTCGTGCATCCAGAGTTTGAGGTTGATCTTCGGTCCATGATTCAACAGTTGAAGAAAATACACCAACAGGTTGATCGAGTCGGCCAACCATTTTAAATCCAGTTTCATCAGCTTCTTCAGCCTTTTTCCCCCAAGCAGATGATGATCCTGACAGATTTTTGTCCTTTTATCATCCCATCCATCAGATATTGAAAAAGTTTCCCTTCCTCCAATTCATCACAGAAATCACAACATCCGATAGTTATAGGTTTCCCCAACCTCCATCACTAGACAGCAGCTCTGTTGCTTCTATTAGCCTGTTTCAAACCTGGACAATTAGCTTCATATATTACTGGATTTTCCTTCTTTGCATATGTTGAATCATCTGCACAATATCCCAGCAAGAATGGCCAGACCTCACTTGGATTCCATAAATAAACCGCTGCGTAGCACCTCAAGGTTTGCCTGGGCAATCTCCTTCAATCTATCCATCTTCAGATCGCTGCTGTTGCCGCTTGGCCTTCGAAGCCAATTCTGTCACTGACCATCCTTTGAAGCAGCAAGCATGGAACAAGAGGCGTAGTACTAAAACAGCCCCTGTTCTCACCTTTCCTTGGCGACCCTTTGAATCAAATCGACCCCTCAATCGTTCATCTAACGATCAATCCAACATAATCCTGCATATTGCCCAATGTGACTCACCCCTGCATCGACTGCTTCCCATAATTTCATCACATCGTTTACAACGTCCAACAACTGCAGGAAGACCAAACCCATAGCCCCCTGTTGCACTGTTACACCAACACGCACACAGGTATATACATACACATATACTGGCCTGCAAAATCCCCTGTTCTGGTGCAAACAACTTCCCAATTGCGGAATACAATAGCTTACATTCCCATTCTCGTCTCCTTCAATCCCAACATCACTACCAACACCAAATCATGCCTCAACATTACAGATCCACAAAACACTATCTGTAACACCCCAAACTTAATTATTAAATTATGTAATGAAAAACTCTTCTTGAAATCTGATCTGGCATTTAACTGTTTAGAATCAACTGTTTAACACTGACAAAACCCATGTTAGCAAATGTTAAAAATTCTGAGAAACTGATTACTGTCACTGAACCCTCAGACACTGAAGCTAACCTAACTAGGAGTTGACTGAAAGAAACCGTGTCGAAAAATAAGCTACAGAATGAAAGTTAGGAAGAAAACAGTGAAACTGCATTAATGCGCAGCCAAACAGGGCCTAAGCCCGAAATATGGGAAAAAGACCAAAAATGTGGCCAAGAGGATTTGATCCCTTGACCAAACTAGGCAAAATTTGGTTTACCAAAAAATTACCACCTAGGCTAGGAACACTTTTGTGTATATATGTACAAAGATATGTATATAAGTATAAATCTGATTTGGCCTCTCCCCAAAGTGGCCAATGGACAAGCATGCAACACCTCAGCATGCATCACCCTAAGCCCTAGCCATCATGCCTATAGTTCATGATTAAACCTCTCTTCCAACCAGATTTCATGCAATGCAATCATGCATGTGGGAAGATGGAAGGTTAAGAGAAAATGTGAGATATGTGTGTCTCCCTATATGCATGAGACCAGATCTGTATTGAGGGTTTACTTTACTGTTTTAGAGAGAGTGTGGGTTAGAGAGAAAGGGAGAGAATCTAGAGAGAGAAAGTGAGACCTTGTGTGTGTGTTTGGCCATTAAAGAAGCAATAGAAGGGAGCTAAGGTCTGGGAGTGCACGGAGGGATCAAAGCCAACTTGTTGGAGCTTCTGTTTGAACACAAACCAGTGAGGAGACCACTGTTTGAAGGTAAGCCATCCAAAACTTTGAACTTCTCTTTGGAAATTTTGGCTACTGTTTTGATGTTTTTGGGACTATTATTGCATGTAACATAGTTAGACAATAAAATCTGGATCGATTGTGAACATTTGGACCATCAGAACTGCCCCAAAAACCCAAACCCGTAGCAACCGCCATTGATGGACCTTGAGGTTGCAGGTCTGATCCGACCTCAACCAACCGAACTTTGGATGATCAAAACATGAAATGGACCCTCCTAGGACCCCGAAAAACACTATACACGACCTAGAGACCTAGGTCTGAGCCCTCAAAACCGAGGCTATTCTTCTCGGCCCAAAAACTGAATCTTTAAATCTGACCCCTAAACCGAGATTGATGAGTTGGGAATTGAAGCTCATGTTGTAAGGGTTGCAGAGGATCAAACCTCATGCAAAATGGTGAAGAAATGAGGCAGTACTGTAACACCCCAGACTTAATTATTAAATTATGTAATGAAAAACTCTTCTTGAAATCTAATCTGGCATTTAACTGTTTAAATTCAACTGTTTAATACTGATCAAACCCATGTTAGCAAATGTTAAAAAATTTTGAGAAACTGATTACTATCACTGAACCCTCAGACACTGAAGCTAACCTAACTAGGAGTTGACTGAAAGAAACCGCGTCGAAAAATAAGCTACAGATTGAAAGTTAGGAAGAAAACAGTGAAACTGCATTAATGCGCAGCCAAACAGGGCCTAAGCCCGAAATATGGGAAAAAGACCAAAAATGTGGTCAAGAGGATTTGATCCCTTGACCAACTAGGAAAAATTTGGTTTACCAAAAAATTACCACCTAGGCTAGGAACACTTTTGTGTATATATGTACAAAGATATGTATATAAGTATAAATCAGATTTGGCCTCTCCCCAAAGTGACCAATAGCCATGCATGCAACACATCAGCATGCATCACCCTATGCTATAGCCATCATGCCTATCCCACCATGATTACATCTCTTCCCAATCAAATTACATGCAAACCCATCATGCACTTGGGGGAGATGAAACATCAAGAAAAGAAATCTGATTATTGATATACAATCTCCATATATGCATGAGACCAAATCTGTGATGAGGGTTTAGTTTACTGTTTTAGAGAGAGTGTGGGTTAGAGAGAAAGGGAGAGAATCTAGAGAGAGAAAGTGAGACCTTGTGTGTGAGTTTGGCCATTGAAGAAGCAATAGAAGGGAGCTAAGGTCTGGGAGTGCACGGAGGGATCAAAGCCAACTTGTTGGAGCTTCTGTTCGAACACAGCCAGTGAGAGAGACCACTGTACGAAGGTCAGTTGTCCAAAATTTTCTGAAATTTTCCTCTTTGATTTGGCTACTGTTTTATAGATTTAAGACTGTTAATGCATGCGTAGTAGATTAATAATCAAAACTGGGTTGTTTACGAATGATTTGAACCAATAAAACTGCCCAAACCCCCAACCCGTGAGCAAACCGCCATTGTTGAACCTTGAGGTTGAAGGTCTGATTCGACCTCAACCAACCGAGCTTTTGATGATCAATACACGAAATAGAACTCTGTAGGACCCTGAAAAACACCATCGGCGACCTAGAAACCTAGGTTTAAGCCCTCAAAATCGACATTATCCTTTTCGGCCCAAAAACCAACTCTCAACGTTTGACCACTAAATTGAGATTAAACGATTGGGAATTGAAGCTCATGTTAAGAGGGTCACGGAGGACCAAACCCCGTGCAAAATGGTCAAGAAACCAGGCCGTATGGACCGACTGTAACTCCCACGATAATCGGCTAGAACAGTCCCCCGTCGTTGAGTTGATGCTTGAAACCGATGCCAAATGAATGGTCTTACACCCAGAATCCTTTTAGAACAAAAACCAATGAAAATCGATGCATAAAACTCCACGAAATTGAAGGAGAAAATTCTGCAATTCTAGGGCAACAGTAGCCCTAGACTGTTGGGGACGATGAACAGTACGGGTCGGGCATGGATCGGGTTGTCGGGTCGGGTCCCGACCCGACCGAGAAACGGATAGCCCGTTTAAAACCAAACTGTGTCGTTTTAGCATAACTGATTTTAAATTTTAAATTTTAGGGCTGACGTCAGCACATTACCTTGAACCGGTCAGAACCGGATTGGACCGGTCCGGTTCACTTGCTTAAGGGCTGAACCTTTTGGTTCAGTTCAAACCTTTTGGAAAATTGCAAACCAACCCCCAACAGTTCTGAATATTACACTGTGGCCCAGTTTCTGATGTTTTAATTCATTTATACCCCTGATAATTTAATAAATAATAAATTAAATTATTTAATTAATTTATTAATTAAATAAAAATGACCAAATTACCCCTAGGTCATAAATAGGTCAAATGAAGTCCAAATAAGTCAAACGAATAGTGTATTTTCACTATTTCAATCATTCCGGACTCAATGGTGGAGTGCGATTTGGGAAATTAAGTCCCGAAAGATACAAACACATAGGAGTAAATGACCATACTACCCCTGATGGTACTCGAACTCAAATACAACTAAAAGATAGTCTATTTTGACTATGTCAGACATTCCGGACTCAACGGTGAGGTCCGTATTAGCAGATAAAGTGCCGAAAAATACAACACACGAAATTACCAAATTGCCCCTGACACTGTTTAGAACCCAAACAAAGTCCGATTGAGACGAAACTGAAAACAATAGAAACCCTGACACGTAGGGGACTATACACGTGATTGGATGACGAATCGGAGTCGAAACTTCAGAACTGTGAAATGACCAAAATACCCCTAACCCTGTATCAAGGTAGATAACATCCGAATGAACTAAGAACTAACCCAATGAAAGCTTAAATAATTTCATGACCGGACTGCCTAGAAGTAGTACACATCCTGACTTCTTGGATCATGCTATAGGGTAAAAACTCAAACCGGTCATGGAAGGGAAAAACAAGAAATTTACCGTTATGTCTAAAGCCGAAAGACTAGCTGACAAGAAGCAACAGGAGTTCATGCAACAACTCTTATGGCAACAAAAGATTATCGAACGGAACATAAGGATAGCCAAAACGACTGAGGTAGTCTCCGTTCGACCGTTTATATACAAGATGCGTACCAAGGCAATGGTCGCGGAGGCTAAACTAAAGAAACAGGAAGACACGGAAACCCTGAAAGAGTGGGTGCAAAGGTGAATTTCAATTATCATAAAAACACATAGACAGCGAGATAGTCTAACTCAGGTTGAAATTTAAATAAACCAAGTTAAAGATTCATGTGAGATTTACGAAATGTTCCTAAATTTTCTAGGATAAAGAAGGATAAGAAGAAGAGAAAGGCTTCTCAGTTAAGTCCCGTTACCGCACAAGGTGAGTAACCTAGACTCCTGAATTGGTGTATAAGTACACCGTCTAGTTATTGTATTTTTTATACTGTACTGTACCGTTCCTACTAATATACTGTCTTCCATGCTTTTACTCAATGCATGACTATATTTTTACCCTGTCCGATTTCACTGTTTCGTATTAAAATGAAATTATCCTTGTTTTTACTAAAAGAACTACTGACTCATGACACCAAATTCAGTCTTGAACACTGTATGAGCATATTGCACTATTTAAAGTGTGCATACTGTACTGTTATCCTGTTATACTGTTCTGCTCTGCTCATTATTGAACTGTTCTGTTGCAATGATGTTTTGACTGTATTCTTGTTTTAAATATTGTTCAAATATACGGATTTAACTATATCCTCTAAAATGTCTGATCCGACCACCTGTTTTATAGACAACAATGGTTTGAAACCCATGACAGGGGATCCGTGTTACTCACTGGGCTTTTTAAAGCTCACCCCTTCCTTAACATTTTTCAGGTGAGGGACCCAGCGACCGGGATTAGCGGGTTGGAGACCCGAAGCACTATTTTGAAAAATCCATGAATTAACCATTTTTGTACCTAACTCCATTTTTGAATATGATGTACTGAAACCTAAGACTAGTATCTTTTGTAGGACAATGATGTAATAGTTAACCATGGATGTATTAATGGCTCTGCCAAGGTGTTATGCATTCCCTTAGTTCCGCTGCAACTTATATTAATTGAATGCATTGTACTTGGATGTTACTGATGAATGGCCTGTGGTTAGGATTACCGTCGGCATTTTGATTTCAAAAAAAAACCGATGGGTGCCTAACTGGCCGGTTGCATGCCCCTAATCCGCACAGGGTGGGTAAGGGGGATGTGACAAGTACGAACTGACTGTAACATCCCACGATAATCAGCTAGAACAGTCCCACATTGATGCGTTTGATGCTTGAAATCGATGCCAAATGAATGCTACCACTCCCAGAAACATTTTAGAACAAAAACTAGTAAAAATCGTCGCTTAAAACCCCACGAAATCGAAGGAGAAATTTCTGAAATTTCTAGGGCAATAGTAGCCCTAGACTGTTGGGGACGATGAACAGTAACGGGTCATGGATCGGGTCTTCGGGTCGGACCCCGACCCGAATAAAAAACGGGTATAAACCGAACTTAAAACTGTGTCGTTTTGTTGCTGTTAAATTTAAATTTAAATTGTAGGGCTGACGTCATCCTAACGTCAGCACATTACCCTGAACCGGTTAGAACCGGATTGCACCGGTCCAGTTCAATTGCTTAAGGACTGAACCCTTTGGTTCAGTTCAAACCTTTTGGAAATTGCAAACCAACCCCCAACAGTTCTGAATATTACACTGTGGCCCAGTTTCTGATATTTTAATTCATTTATACCCCTGATAATTTAATAAATAATAAATTAAATTATTTAATTAATTTATTAATTAAATAAAAAGGACCAAATTACCCCTAAGTCATAAATAGGTCAAATGAAGTCCAAATAAGTCAAACGAATAGTGTATTTTCACTATTTCAATCATTCCGGACTCAATGGTGGAGTTCGATTTGGGAAATTAAGTCCCGAAAAATACAAACACGTAGGAGTAAATGACCATACTACCCCTGATGGTACTCGAACTCAAATACAACTAAAAGATAGTCTATTTTGACTATGTCAGACATTCCAGACTCAACGGTGAGGTCCGTATTAGCAGATAAAGTGCCGAAAAATACAACACACGAAATTACCAAATTGCCCCTGACACTGTTTAGAACCCAAACAAAGTCCGATTGAGACGAAACTGAAAACAATAGAAACCCTGACACGTAGGGGACTATACACGTGATTGGATGACGAATCGGAGTCGAAACTTCACAACTGTGAAATGACCAAAATACCCCTAACCCTGTATCAAGTTAGATAACATCTGAATGAACTAAGAACTAACCAATGAAAGCTTAAATAATTTCATGACCAGACTGCCTAGAGGTAGTACACATCCTAACTTCTTGGGATCATGCTATAGGATAAAAACTCAAGCCAGTCATGGAAGGGAAAAACAAGAAATTTACCATTATGTCTAAAGCCGAAAGACTAACTGACAAGAAGCAACAAGAGTTCATGCAACAACTATTATGGCAACAAAAGATTATTGAACGGAACATAAGGATAGCCAAAACAACCGAGGTAGTCTCCGTTCGACCGTTTATATACAAGATGCGTACCAAGGCAATGGTCGCGGAGGCTAAACTAAAGAAACAGGAAGACACGGAAACCCTGAAAGAGTGGGTGCAAAGGTGAATTTCAATTATCATAAAAACACATAGACAGCGAGATAGTCTAACTCAGGTTGAATTTTAAATAAACCAAGTTAAGATTCATGTGAGATTCACGAAATGTTCCTAAATTTTCTAGGATAAAGAAGGATAAGAAGAAGAGAAAGGCTTCTCAGTTAAGTCCTGTTACCGCACAAGGTGAGTAACCTAGACTCCTAAATTGGTGTATAAGTACACCGTCTAGTTATTGTATTTTTATACTGTACGGTATTGTTCCTACTGATATACTGTCTTCCATGCTTCTACGCAATGCATGACTATATTTTACCCTGTCTGATTTCACTGTTCCGTATTGAAATGAAATTATCCTTGTTTTTACTAAAAGAATAACTGACTCATGGTACCAAATCCAGTCTTGAACACTGTATGAGCATATTGCACTATTTAAATTGTGCACACTGTACTGTTATCCTGTTATACTGTTCTGCTCCGCTCATTATTGAACTGCTCTATTGCTATGATGTTTTGACTGTATTCTTGTTTTAAATATTGTTCAAATATACGGATTTAACTATATCCTCTGAAATGTCTGATCCGACCACCTGTTTTATAAACAACAATGGTTTGAAACCCATGACAGGGGACCCGTGTTACTCACTGGGCTTTTTAAAGCTCACCCCTTCCCTAACATTTTTCAGGTGAGGGACCCAGCGACCGGGATTAGCGGGTTGGAGACCCGAAGCACTATTTTGAAGAATCCATGAATTAACCATTTTTGTACCTAACTCCATTTTTGAATATGATGTACTGAAACCTAAGACTCGTATCTTTTGTAGGACAATGATGTAATAGTTAACCATGGATGTATTGATGGCTCTGCCAAGGTGTTATGCATTCCCTTAGTTCCGCTGCAACTTATATTAATTGAATGCATTGTACTTGGATGTTATTGATGAATGGCCTGTGGTTAGGATTACCGTCGGCATTTTGATTTCAAAAAAAAAAAAAAAATCGATGGGTGCCTAACTGGCCGGTTGCATGCCCCTAATCTGCACAGGGTGGGTAAGGGGGATGTGACACTATCACACTGCTACACAACACAACCAAATATATATATATATATATACATATCTCTACATCGCTACCTAATTCGAACAAACCCAACACCAACACGCTGTTATAGTTCCGCCATACTTGTCGCAACTCTACACTCTACCGCACTGCTACTACCGTAGTAGGTTTTGCAACAGTAGCTTTGTGAATTAGCTGAACCAACGAAATTCCCTGCATCGCTACACACACAGATATATATATATATATATCCCTGTTGCGCTGCTACCGCCACTGTCTCCATCGCTACACAAACACACACATCTACCTGCCGTTCTTTTCTGAGACGTAGGAGTTGAGACGATGATGGTGGCGATGAGAAGAATGTGAGAACGAGGGAGAGATACGAGTAACCCTTCGGTTGCCTTTGGAATCTCCCTCTCTTTCGGTTGATTCTTCTCTCGGCAACCCCCCCATCCATCTCTCACTCTCTCTAATTTTATCGGATGTCCACGCATCCGTATCTCTGCTCACCGACTCTCCTTCTCTAGAAGCTTCAAGCTTCTTCTCGTGTCTCATGCTTCTCTTCATATATTATAATATAACATATTAATATATAAATATATATATATATTGGCCCTTCAATTTCTCTAACACCTTCGGCATATAATCTGCTACAGCATCTCATGTGAAGCTTCTTTACTTATTATTATTATTATTATTATATATATATATATTTATGTACATATATATATATATATCTTTGTAATATAATTTGTGTAGATATTTTATTGTAATATATTTTATTTCATACAATATGAATTTATGAAATAACAATAAATTTGGCTTAAAGCCGAGGCTCGATAGTAATATTATATTTTATATTCATTTTATCTACATAATTATTTCGCTGTATCGATTTAATATTTTATTCCATAAAATGTTAAATTATAGCACACCAACAAAGCCAAGAATTTATTTTGCCAACACTGGTTCCCTATTAATGCCTTATTTATTTTCACATAATTTTTCTAGAATATTCATTTAATATCTGAAGGCATTAAATCCCGTTATGGCTGATCGTCTTGGGCTATATTAATTTTACCATGACATAACCTAATTTTATTAGGTTGGGTGCAGTCTAAGGCATGTCGGATTTCCGAGGTATTACAGCATAGCTATCTTGGAGAAGTCCTTGGCAAATCTCTTATAGTAGCCTATTAACCCCATGAAATTCCGCACTTCCGTGACACTCGTAAGCTGAGGCCAATTCATGATTGCCTCAATCTTTTGAGAAGCGACAAAGATTCCCTCCTTGCTGATTGCGTGTCTTAGAAATGCTATATTAGGGAGCCAGAACTCATACTTCTTCAACTTAGCGTACAGTTTCTGCTCTCCCAACTTCTGTAGAGCTCTCCTCAGATGTACCTCATGTTCCTCCTGATTCTTGGAATAAACCAAGATATTGTCTATGAACACAATCACAAAGTCATCTAAGTACGGCTTGAGCACACGGTTCATCATATCCATGAATTTAGCTGGGGCATTGGTTACCCCAAATGGCATAACAAGAAACTCGTAGTGTCCATACCGTGTTCTGAATGCTGTCTTTTGAATGTCAGTGGGTTTGACCTTCAGCTAACGATAATCGGACCTTAGGTCAATCTTTGAGAACACCTGAGCTCCCTTCAATTGGTTGAACAAATCATCTACTCTAGGTAGTGGATATCTGTTCCTGATGGTAACCTTGTTCAGCTCTAGATAGTCAATACACAACCTCATGGTTCCATCATTCTTCTTCACGAACAATACAGGTGTACCCTATGGTGACAAGCTAGGTCGTATAAAACCCTTGTCCAATAACTCCTGTAACTGGAGCTTCAGTTCCTTCAGTTTTGCTGGTGCCATCTTATATGGTGTCTTGGATATCGGTGTAGTGCCTGGCAGTACGTCGATGCAAAACTCAATCTCCCTATCTATGGCCATCCCTAGAAGATCATCTAAAAATACCCCAGGAAATTCTCTAGCGATGGGAATCTTCCCTAACTCAGGTTGCTGGGGGTCAGTGTCTTGGACACTGCATAAGAACCCGTGGCATCCCTTGCGAAGCAGACGCCTAGCCCAGATAGAGGAAACAAAGTAGGGTGAAGAACCCACCCCTGTCCCCTCAAAATCAACTGTCGAAAATTGGGGGTTCTGTATGAGAACTCGTTTGGCCGCACAGTCTATTGTAGCATGATTGACAGCCAACCAATCCATTCCAAGAATGACATCGAATGCACAAATTCCCAATGGTATAAGGTCAGTAATTAAACATGCATCCCCAATATGTATCCCACAATTCCTATATATAGTATCCCCTAACAATGATTTCCTCGATGGTATAGAAACATTCAGTGAATATCCCAAGGGTTCCGTCACTATGTTCAATCTAGCAGCATATGTAGGGGATATAAATGAATGTGTAGATCCAATGTCAAATAAAACATGAGCAAGCTGTGAGCATACTAAAAGGGTACCTGCGACTACGGCAGTTGTACCCTGCACGTCTCTTGGTAAGATGGAGAAAACCCGTCCTGCCTACTGCTGGACGTTCCCTTGTCCACTCCTCTGGGTCTAGGGTCTAGGTGCTACTGCTCCGGGTGTTGGTACCCTAACTGAAGCAGTGCTTGTCGTGGCTTGACCCTTCTGGGGGCACTCTCTCGCAAAATGTCCCTCCTGGCCACAGTAGTAGCATGTGTTGCTATCCTTGAGGCACTAGCCTTTATGGATCTTCTTGCAACGGGGGCATTTGGTTGCACCCCCTATAGTGTTGCCTTGTCTCCTCTGACCAGACCCTATCGCTTGTGATACTGCTCCAGGTCTGGTAAATGTAGATCCCTGTTCAGCAGAAGAAGGCCTTTGCCTCTAATTTTGGTTACCACCTTGTTTCTAGTTTCCTCGTCTCTTGGTGAATTCCTCGCCACTCCTCTCTATGATCTGAGCTGTCTCCACTACGTCATCATAAGTAGGCAGTTGATGGGGTTTCAGTCTATCCTTGATAGACCACCTCAGCCCTTCCTCGAATTTGGGAGCTTTCAGATCCTCGCTATTGATATCACTTAGAGCAAACCTGGCCAACTCAGTAAATGTGGCCTCGTACTGCTCTACAGTCATCGTCCCTTATTGTAGTACCATGAACTCGGCAACTCTCTGGTTCCGTACTTCTTGTTAAAGATAATGGTAAATCATTGCCAATCCATGCCTGGCTCTCTAGCATCCTCTATCATCCACCACTTATGGGCCATCCCCTTGAGCATATAAGTGGTGTATGCCACCTTTTGAACCTCAGTGCATATTAAGATTCTATAGATCCTGTTCATCTCTAATAACCACTCTTCAGCTACAGTGGCTCCTCTCGTACCGTCAAATGTTGGGGGTTTCATCTTCTGAAATTGCTCGTATAAAAAGGTGGGGTCTCGCTCATTCCCTTGACGACTACATACGTTACCGCTTGTGTTGACAGGCCGCTCCTGTCGTACCGGTTGTGTCGGCTGGCTAGTACTGGCCTGAATCCGTGGTAGAGACTCAATGACGCTCTGCATCAATCTCTCTAACTGATCTAAACGATTTATAGGCAACAGATTATGCCTTGTATTAACCATGTCTGTAAAGATAACCCGTGAAGCTAACTAATGAGATGACCAGTCAATGTGTAAGGTAATAGTTAGTAAAATGTCAGTCTTATCTATCGATCCTAACTCTAGTCCTATCTCCCATAACTCACAATCGAACCTATAGCTCTAATACCAACCTGTCACAACCCGAAACCCACCCTATGCGGATATTGTATCGCGGGACTGACCCTAAGGCTGTCCCTACGTTTTCTATTCCTGTATCATAGTACTAATATGCAATGTACTAAAAATTTAAGACAATAATTCATGAAAGTCTTTTCAATGATAATAATCAGCGAAAGTCCTTTTCATACAATAGTCAGCGGAAGTCTGTTCAATACATAATATGGTTCCATAATAATCACAATGAGAACCAGACATAACCAGCACCCATAAGTGGTGAATACATGGGAGAACTAATGTCACGGCCCCGAATTCTGGCGAACCCGAGGCGCGACTATAGAGACAAAAAGGGAAATATAAAATAATAATGAAGTAAAGGACAATCAAGTGCAGTTCAATGCTAATTTAATCCACCATTCTGATACAATACATAAAGTCTTGTCCATTAGTTCACAACATACAATGACAGGAAATAGTCTAGGGTTTATGCCTTTGTACAATATTAAATACGCCCCACGGGCCAAATATAATCCTCAATCAAAGTATCTCTAAGTCTCACACAGCTGGAATGTCATCTGAAATGTTTATCCCACGAATGGGTCAGCTCAATTGCTGGTACAATATAATGCTAATGCAAGAAACAAAATTAAGGGCAGTGGCATGTGCAAGTGTACAGTTATATCTACATGTCATTCAATATCATCCATACAATGTACTAACAATAATTTACATGCCATCCAACTCATTAACATAGTCTAAGGCATGGCATGTGCAAGTGTACTGATTATATCTACATGGCATTCAACATCATCAATGCAGTATATGAATAGTATGCGTGACGCACCCATGCAACTCTATGCCCACCCATGTCTCGCTTTACGGACCTTCCCCAATGGCATGCAAGTACCATGTATGTCTTGCTTCACGGTCTGGAACCCGTCAAGCATGCGAGTACCTAATGGCCAATTTTGGGTTTTTCACCACAGGATCTGCACCCTCATAATGCACAGCACCACAGTGCTCAACTCACACCATGTTCCAGGGAATCACACTATGCCAATATGCTCTAATTCCATCATGCCATTCATGTAATCTCAATAAAGCATCTTATCCACACATGAAGCATGCTTTAGACAATGTATTACATAATAACATTCCAATCACATAATCCCTTCATCAAGGTTACATGCCATACATAGTTTACTTAAACACATACTTTAAGTTACATATTTTATAATCTCAACAATTCTCAAAAATATAATTCACACATTATGCTAAAACATGGAATATACACATAATCATGATCCACATTCATCACCCAACTTTCAGAAAGATAGCATGAAACACATAGGCATGTGAACAATCAACAAACATGCGAATCATCAAGTCAACATGGCAGTTATTCCTAAACTTAATTCTATTTCTTACTTAGCACAATATATCGTACCTGATGGGTCAATCTCAACTCAGGAAAGTGTACTCATAGTATAGCAGAACCACAGTAAGAATACAGAAGGTCAGACCACCTTCTCCTTGCCTTTCCGTGTCCCTAAAATCATAACATGTGACTCAGTCCATTTGTTACTTGAATTATGCTATTCATCAAATTTTATGTCTTTATTTTATAAGTTTCTATTTTGCTAAATTAAACCCTACTATTGAGTCCGGAACGTCGAAGAAAATAAGTTTAGGCTTTCGTGGAATTCAATTCGAACATCTGAGCTAAAAAAGGCAAAATAGTCATTTAACACTTTTTATGGGTCCTTACATCCTGAGACCTCTTTTCATAAATCAGACTCCACGGTTGAGTCCGGAATGCTCGAAATAATAAAGTTTCATTATTTGTTTACTTAATTCGGAGTTCGTTTGACTGTGTTTCAATTCAGTGGTATTTTGGTAATTTTAAATGTTATTACGGGTCTTTTATTTTTTGGGACCCCGTCTCATAAAATGGACCTCATCGTTGGTCTCAGAATGGTCGAGATAGTCAAAATACACTAATAACTTGCCTCATTTAGACTCCGAACTATTTTGTGACATTTAAATAATTTAATTAATTAATATGTAATTAATATTTTATTCTGGTGGGATCAGATCATAATTTCTCAAAAGTTTAGGGGTCAAAGTGTAATTTTCAAAAGTTCTGGGGTCAAACTTAATTTCTAAAAAGTACAGGGGTAAATTCATAATTTTTAAAACCTCTTATTCCTAATTCGGATAGCCAAACAGTGGCTAATCTAAAACAGGGATAGGATATCCCTTTTTTCTAATTTAATTCCAATTTTAATTTCATAAATTCGTAGCCAGACAACCCCCATCCCCATTTTAATTTAAAACAAGAGGCTGACACGTGTTAGGGGTGGGTCGGCCTTGACCCGACCCGAACCCAGACCCGACCCAAAGCCCGAACCAGACTCGTATGCACAGTGCTTCTTCCCCATTTTTCCCGTAGGGATCCAGTGAGGTTCCGGCGCCTGGCGAAGATTTTTTCGGTGGATTTTCACCGTTTCAAAAATGCAGTTCCCTTTATTTTCTCCCAAGGATTTCATATATAGGCTTGGTTTTGGATTTAGACTATTGGATCATCACGAATGGAGGGTCAAACCTCTCGATCAACTCTCCGACCGACCTTTCTTCTTCATTTTCGTGACTGGTTGGTCACTGTTTGGACTCCCTTCTTACCCTAATGTGATTCTGCACTCATAGGGATTATTTTCCAAACATTATAATAAGGTTTTAAACAAATTTTTCCCTAGCCAACCGATTATTCACCCTCACCTGCAACTCACTAATTCTACTTCATTTCCTAATCATTTCGGTTGGTTTCTTTTGTAAAATGATCCATATTTTGTACACTATAAGGCCCTAGAATTAAACCAATTTAATGTACAAGGAAATGAAAAATAAAAAATAAACCACTTATCACTTTTCTGGGTTTCTCTCTCTGGTCATGTGTCTTCTTCACCTTCCTAGCCCCAAGCTTGATTCAAGCTCCTTTCAATGCTCACAGTCTCTCTCACTTGGCCCCTTCGGCTCCTTCAGATTTCTTCTCTCTATTTTTCTGATTTTCTTCCCTCTCTCTCTCTAACCCAACATACACACACATATACATACGCATCACACCCTCTCTCTCTACTTTCTCTCTCTAAGATCTGACCTACCCTCACTGTTCTAACCTGCCCCTCCCATACCCTGAAATCGACTTCTACACACAACCACATGCCATGCTTTCTTGAGTGTGCAACACTCAACACATACACACACACACAGGCAGAACACAGTGCACTTGGTACACACACATATATATATATATTTAATTGTGTATTATATATATATATATATACACAGTCTAATATATTCATATATATATATATATAAATATTTAAGTACATTAAATTTGTCACGACCCGAAACCCACCCCGTGCGGATTACCTGGATCGCGACCGCCTACCCCGAGACCCTGAAGGTCCCGAGACAAGGCTCGCATCTGCAGCGGTATCGAATAGATGTGCTACACATGGTTGCGGAAGCGTGAAAAACTTTTCATTTTCTTTTCTCATTTTTAAATTATGCACATCCGTCCTGATACTGCTGTTCCATACTTAACATACATGGTTACACATTCAGAGTATAACTAAAACTTAAAGACTTCATACATTAATACAATACATATTCGGTTGCCCTGAGGGCCTATTACACATTCTTACATTGTCTATTAATATAAAACATACTACAAATGTTCATAGGTTTTTCAAAAGAAACTACTTAAACACATCCTCCCAAAAACAGCCAGACTCATCATCGATGTCCTTAAGACCCTGTCTGCTGCATCACCTGAAAGGGGGGGTCCGAAACAAAGTCCGGGTAAGCTAATCTAAGCTTGTGAGCAATTCCAGTGTTCGTCATGGGGTTTTCAATTAGCAGTGGTTTTTTTGTACATAAGAGTTGTAAAACATTCACTGCCAATTGCTTATACAATTTAGAATACAAAGTACATGCATTCTTAAAACAGATAGCTTTGAAACATTTAAAGTATTCAAGCTAAACTCGTACTTCGATAAATAGAGTATATAACTCAAAACATATGCAATTCAAATACCTTGGAACATTTAAGATATCCAAGCAGAACTCGTACTTCATCAGAAAAAGTATATAAACTTTAAATCACATAAATATGTATTTGAAAATGAGGGTAAAACCTGCTTTCATTTCGAAAATCACTTGTCATCTTTTCTCTTTAATTAGGTAGAATCTGTTTCGAACCAGACTCCCATTTTACTACCAATACTGCCGATCTCATTTGCCTGGGGGATTAGATCCTGCTACCGGGCATTTACTGTTGAATCCCGAAGGATTTCAACGTCACATGGGGTGGTACTTAGTACCGTTTATCTTGTAAAACATTTATCACATAACTTCTTCAATACATACTTTCATGAATATTTAAAACATGAAATGTATAATTTCTACAATAGAACTTCAAATACTTGTAACTATCAAATTCAGGATATTTAACATAATTTGGCATTTAAAACTTTAGACATGCTGAAATATGTTTTAAGAAAACTATGATAAATACCAATCACTGAGCATGTCATATAGAGTTATAAAACAGTACTATTAAAAGCTGAATCATGTAAATACTGAATTTGAAACTTCAAATACTTCATATCTTTGAACTTAAAACTTTTTCGAATCCATGGAGTTAAATCTCCAATTCAAACACAGGGTTACTCACCTTGATTCTTTAGGGTTAGTGCTAAAATGCGCTTTCCCACTTTCCTTGTAGTTCCTAAGACAATTCATAAACACCTCATCAACTTCACATTTATTGTAATATCATCTTGATATTCCTTAACTTATGCTTAAACCGTATTAGATCCTAAAACGATTTCACAATTTCATAGGTACTTAATTTAACTCGTACTTGTAACCTATGACATAATTTAATGTGTTAGAAATTGAATTTATTTCAATTTATACTCTTCTGGGAGTTCTATTAACTTTAATTTAAAGTTATTTATTTGACATGTTTACGTGTCGTGTCTTTTCGCATTTCGTTTCTCGTACTTGCCTTAGTATTAGTACTTTGGCATCATTTCAGTTCATAGTCATCTAACTAGATGCTATTCATCAAATTTTATGTCTTTTTATTTTAGACATTTCTTTTGGTCGAATAGACTCTACCATTGAGTCCGGAGTGCCGAAGAAAGTCGGTTTAGGCTTTCCTAACATTTAATTCGGACTGTTATATGTAAAAGGGCAAAATGGTCATTTATCGTTTTACGTGTCATATTTTTCTGTACTTCGTTTCGTAATTTGGACTCCATTTTTGAGTCCGGGATGTCAAGGAAAAGTCAATTTAGACCTTCTCTGATCTCATTTCGACTTTAGGGTACCAGGGGTATTTTGGTCTTTTTACCCCTTTACGTGTCTTTATTTTTTTCGGGACCTCGTTTCATGTTGTGGACCTCACCATTGGACTTAGAAGGTCCAAGGTAGCAAGAATACACTAATAACTTGTTAATTTTGGCTCAAAGGGTATTTTAGGTCATTTACCCCTTACATGTATTTATCTTTTTCGGGCCCCGTCTCGTAAAACGGACCCTACCATTAGTCTCAGAATGTCCAAAATAGTAAAAATATACTATTCATATGTTTAATTTGGACTTCGTTTGCTCTATTTATGCCTCAAGGGCAAAATAGTAATTTAATCTCATTTATTAAATAATTAAATTAATTATTTAATTATTTAATTATTTTTCCAGGGGTCTAAATGCATAATTTTCCCTCAGTTGGGCCTCAGTATAATTTTTCTGAAGCCCAGGGGTCAATCCGTAATAACCAAAAGTATTGGTTTATTTTATTTTAATTAATTTAGAAAAACCAAAGGGTTCAGTTAAAATAGTAAGTGAACCGGTCTGGTTCAGTGGTAACCCAACCGGTCTATCCGGTTTATTACATGTGGCTGACGTCATCATGACGTCAGCCCTAGATCTCATTTAATTTAAACCGACACCCAAAACGGCGTCGTTGCAATTAATCGGTGGCAAGCCTAGAGGCTGCCACCTGTCCGAGTCGACTCAGCCCCATTTTTAAAACGAGTTGACTCGTCTTCATCTTCCCCACGAGACCCCCTCTGAAAACCCTAGTTCCCGTTTTCCTTGTTCTTCTATTTCGTGACGTTTTACTCTTCCATTTTCTCTGTTTTCTTTTCCAAACATCTTCTAACATCTTAATATACATTTTAGCATTGATTTGAAGCTTCGAATATGGTTAAATCATTGGGTTTAAACCATGATAACCCGAACTGTAAAACCTATGGTTCATGCTTATTTCTTAACCATTTTTGATGAGGTTTGGCTTGTTGTGATCCCCTCTTCATGGGGATTCAGATTTCATTTAAAGAAATGGCTTAAATCATAAATTTAGAGGTTTGGGGTGTAAACCCGTAACCTGCACCTTGATATTTGAGGGTCGATTTTTGAGCTTCATGGTCGCGGGTGTAGGTTTTTCACATGCTTGTAGGGTCTACTAGAGGTCCTTATACACCAAACCAAGTTTGGTTTCCCTCGGATCAGACCTGCTTCATGCAAGGTCGTCAATGGAGGATGTTTCTAGGTTAGGTGTTTTTAGGTGTTTTAAAGCTTAAATTTCATGCTTATTACACTTCTAAACATGTATATAAAATATCATACGTATATAAACAACTTTAAAACAGTTCCTATCAATCAAAATTTTAGAGAGAGGAAAAATGTAAAAATTGGAACTTTACCTGTTTACACTTGCTTTCTCCTTTGTTCTACCTCCAATTCTCTCTCTATTCTCCTTACTTCTTCTTCCCTTGGTTTCTTTTGCAAGAAGAAAGCATGGTTTGCATGCTTGGCTATTTAAAGAGAAGGTGACCGACCCTTCTCTCTCCTCCATTCTCTCTCTCTCTCTCTCTCTCTCTCTCTCTCTTTCTCTTATTTCTAGCCCTACACTAGACTTCCCATCTCATAAATTCTACTTTTCTCTTTTCTTCTTTGCATTTAATTTTCATAAGATATTTTACATATATTATATACATATATATACATATACACATATATACAAGACACACACACACACACACACCAACCGACACACACACACCTTTTCACACTTTTTCACATCTTTTCCACATTTTACTTTTTACATTTCTACATATATCACTTAATTAATATATATACATATATATCCATTTAATTAATACATATATATATATATATATACATTTCTTATAATTAATTAATTAAAATAATAATTAATTAATTATATATATATATATAATTTCTTTTTCTCGAAATATGGGTCACGTGACCCGGTATCCCGGGTCGGGATATTACAAAATTTACACACACATGCATACACATAACACATATTAATAAAAATAATGATAATAATAATAATAATAATAATAATAATTAAAAAATTGTATATATAAAAAAAAAAAAAAATTAGGTTATTACAACTAAAATATAAACTAGTACATTTCCTCAAAATGTCCTCCTACACTCTCAGAATCCTATTGGGGTCTTGCAGCGTTGTTACCTAAAAGGTGATAAGTAAGGTGGAATGAGTTACAAAAAGCTCAGCAAGTAAATACAGATCTCCGACACAAGTATTAGGTGATCATAAAAGAATATGAATCCATGAATAAGAATATGATAGCCAATCAGAAGAAGTAAAATGCTGTGATAGCCAATGAAAACAGTTGCCACAATGGCCAATGGACAGTGGGGTCACAATGTACAATCAAGAGTAATGGATCGGATATAACATCGACATGGAAACTCTCAATAACAATATATCAACATAAAATGTATTGCCACAACAACCGATCACAATCAAATCAATAAAAAATGTCTCTCAGTATAAGATAAGTCATAAGGGATAGTGTCATTCAACAATCGTAGTCATATCAATCATATAAGAGATGCATTTACACTGTTCAGGGTTCGGGACGCCCTCGATCTTTTGGGGCCCGGCATACCCCCTAGTGGAAAATCCAATCAAACCAAACTCCAATCTATTGCCAAGTGTCCATTCAAGGACTAGACCCGTAGGTCTCCAGTAGATCAAAAAGCATCAGATGGATATCGTGACTGAGCACAAATCCAGTACACATAAACATATCATAATCATAGTGATTCCATAAGAGTATAAAAATGGAATATCATATATACAATGGAAACATAACAGTAGGCCTTTCAAGGCATGGTAATAGCATGGTAACAATGATATAGTAGTCAATCAATGTCCACAAGATAGAACAATATCACATTATGGAGAAACAATAATATTAGGTATGTTTAAGAGTACAAGTTTGGCAGTAAAGTGAATAAACTTGGCTTTGGAAACACCACATGGAAGAGAAAGGGAATTTACTTACCTCTAAATGCAGTCTTATATCAGTAATCCGTGAGTTTGCCTTTCCCTTTCGAGTTCCGTATATATCAATAGATCTGTCTCAGAATTAATGTTATTCATCAAATTTTATGCCTTGCTATCATAAGTATCTAAAATACTAATTCAGACTTTACCATTGAGTTCGAATCGCCGAAGAAAGTCGATTTAGACTTTCGCGGAATTCCATTTGGGTTCGGGTAGCAATAGGGGTATTTTGGTCATTTAGTAGTTTTTACGGGTCTTTATTTTTTAGGACCTCATCTTCGCAACGCGGACCTCACCATTGGACTCATAAGGTCCAAGATAGTCAAAACACACTAATAACTTGTTTAATTTGGACACCGGGCTATTTCGCTATTATTTAATATAATTAATTAATTTTATTTTATTTAATACATTTTATGTATAATATATATATATATATTTTCTGTGGGATTAGTTGGCACAGGATTGTCCTATCCAACTGGTTAAACACTCCTCTCTCTCATCCTTTCTCACCTGTTCGAGTCTCGGGGGCAGCAGCCTCCGCATTTTTTTCTTTCCTTTTTTAAAACCAAACAATGACTAAGCCACTTATTCTTGGTTAGCATATCCCCCATCCCTAATTTAACAGGCCATATTCAATATATATATTAAAACAGAGAGTATAAAACGACACTGTTTAATCTTTCCAAAACCCTAAACAATGCCGTTTGGACCAAACCCCATTGTCGTCTTCCCCACGATTCTCCGGTGAGAACTAGTAAGGTTCCGTCACCATCTCCGGTGACGGAAACCCAGTTCCAGTGATAACCTGTATCAAATCCAATGCAGTTCTCTCCCTCTTCTCTCAAGGATCTCCAATCCACCTTCTGTTTCTATCAAGACCTTCCCGATCTTCACGAATAGGGAGTTAAACGTCTCCGGTCGATTTTCCAGCCAAACCTAAAATTCCATTTTCGTGAGTTCTGAACCACTGTTTTAACCCCATTCAATTTCTAATGTGTTTCTCCATCTTGGAGGGTCATTTTCTTAAACTCGAAACAAGTTTTCAATCCGGATTTCCATGGGGCCCGAATTATTCTTAGAACCTGCAACTCAATATTTCTACCTCATTTCTGCACCTTTTAAACTTATTCTTTTTGCAAACAAAAACCTTTTCCATTCTAAATAAGATGCTACCCTTAAAACTACACGAATATACATAAACATCATAAACCAGAAAAGAGTTTCACTCACCTGTGTGAGCTTTTGGCTCGCAGTTTCCCTCTCATTTTCTTTTTTTTCTTCACCTTTGAATATCAGAATTTCTCTCTGCTTCTTGGTTCCCTTCAATCGTTTGTAAACTTCTCTAAATGAACCACTTTATTTATAGAGAATTTCATGTGGTTTTTCCTCCACTTGCAGCCACCGTTTCTCTCTCTTCCTCTATTTCTTGTAGCCTTATTTGACTGCCTCTATACTGCCCATTCATCCTCCACTGTCCACGCACCAATTACACAAAAGAAAGATAATATATATACACTCCCACTTGCCCTCTCAAGGTCGGTAGCCTTGCTGCCTTCCTCCCTACCGCACACCTCACCTCACCCATTTGACATACATACAGCCACTCAGCATACACACATGACCTCATATGCTGTAAGGCAGCCTTCCCATTTTCTTTCTTTATTTTCTTTTCATTTTCATTTTAATACCTACACATATATATAATATATATATATATACTATTCCATATCTATATACATATATATATATATATTTATACGGTTTGTACTTCTATATATATACCTATATATACATTTTTACTGATTTCTATAAGTGTGTACATACACTTATTTTTCATGCACAACACGTACATGCAAACGTACACCTGCATGAGAATACGTGCGTGCACATATTACGAGACTAGGTCTTGGGTTGCTCAGGTGTTTCCTAGCACTGGCTATACTACACAACCCATTCACATTCCACAATCATACGGTTCTATAAAATATCTTAATATAAAGCTTAAAATAGCTCAGATTACATTACTCAACTGACCTACCTCGGTATACGTGTCGTATCTCGAGTCGAGATATCACACCTACTTTGTAGTAGCTTCACACTACACGCACTTTTCTCACTTTCTCTTTTGTTGGCTATGGGTAGGATTTTGTTATGGTATTCAGCTAGCTATAACTATATATATATATATATATATATATGTTAGGGGGGAATAATCTAGAAGCTCTCGGTTGCCCTTGGAATTCTCTTTTTGTAGCTAGAACGTTCCTTTCACTTTTTCTGTAGATATACATATGTGTGTGTGTGTGTGTAGCTCAACCTCGATTTTTTTCAGATTTTCCCACAAGCTTCATGCTAGAAGCTTTATGGAGTTGCACTTTTTTGGGTCAAACCTTGCAGCTGCTTCTAGGCTTTACAATAATATATATATATATATATATATATATGACTTCAACTTTTTATTTCTAGAAGCTGCTACACAGAGATATATCTATTTATATACCTATCCATTCTCCTTTCAGTAGCTTCCATTTAATATATTTATTATTATACATACACATGGGTTTTTATATATTTCTCCACACACACACACACACATATATATATATATATATAAAACCATATATACGTGTATGCGTCTAACCATAGGTCCCAGTATATTATACGGTAATATTTCTATTCTATAAAATATTAATTTATGGAATGCCGGTAAATTTGGCATAAAGCCGAGGCTCGGTATCATTATTATTTATTTTATCGATTTTGGGTCCCTTTTCATACTTTATATTCTTTTCATACTTAATTCCCGTATTGACCTCATTTGTCTATTTCGGCACTCGGTTGACTGGGTCGTCTATTTCCCGAGCATACACCATGTTTGGTGTTTTGGATTTATTTCTTATCTTAGGATAATAAATCCTGTTATGGCTTACTGTCTTCTGAGCTATTTCAAATCATTAACGTCACAAAAACTATTTTTATTAAGTTAGGATACAATCTGTATCATGTCAAATTTTTGGGGTGTTACAACATATTTATAAGGATTTGTAAAATTATGACAAAATGAGGGATCTAGCATCCCACCAAATTAGCTCCAATTAGTCAATTGATTTCTAATTAACTCTTAATTAATTAATGACTAATTAATTCTAATCAATTATACTAAATAATTATAATTGCACTCTAATTTGCTAAAATAGAGAAAAATCCAAAGTTACTAAACATATACAGTGGACCCCCTCTACTTGAATATCAATAATTAGGATTTGTACTTATACATTGTCAAAAAATTCCCTAATTTTTTTTACAACTTAATTAACCAATTCACTATAAAATTGTAACACCCCGACCCTAATTAAGAAATGATAAGTTACTAATCATTAATTTGAACCAAACCTAAAGAATAATTTAAAAGTAAATCGAGAACCTCATTACCAATTAATTGGGTGGAATGATGTTACTTTAACACTAAAAAAACTCGAGTTAGCGAACTACAGAAATCCCAAGGGATTAATAACCGACACTAGACTTTGGAGATTGAAGCTAACCTAAATAGGAAATAGCCAGAAGAAACCGCGTCGAAAAATAAGCAACGGAAAAGAAGATATTTAGAAAATAGCTGAAATAATTAAATGCGCCAACCAAACAGGGCCTAAGCCCAAAATATGAAAAATTCCCAAAAGTGTGGCCAAGGGGACTTGAACCCTTGACCAAGTGGGCATGATTCTTATTACCCAAAAAAAATTACCAAGTGGGCTGCTACCATTTTTGTGCTTATATATGCAACCAAATTATATTTAAACCCAAATTAGCCAAGGCCACCTCCCAAATTGGCCAATGGCCATACATGCAATCCCCACATCATTACCCCACATCACCTCCCTTCACCTCATGTCAGCCACCGAACCCACTAAACCTAATACACATATATACATTCATGTATATGTATAGGTTGTATGTGAGAGAAATGCTGAAATATATATGCCCACCACACATTTTGACCCTCCAAAAATTTGTGTACTGCCCCCAGACTAATGTGTGGAAGTTCTCTGTGTTGTGTACGTGTTAGAGAGAGAGAGATAGAGGAAGGGGCATTGTGTGAGAGGAAGGTGTACATGCAAGTGTGTGTATGCATGTGAGTATCACCAAGTGTACCTGAAGAAGTTTGAGCAACCCTAAGGAGCTCTCTGAGGCTTTGAACCAAGCCAAAGAAGAGAACAGCCACTGTCAGAAGGTATAAACCCAAAACTAAAAAATTTTCTGTTTAGATTTTGATAATGTTTTGATGATAGTTGAGCCTAAATAACTGCATGCATGATATCTAAAATTTTATATCTTGAATGAGGCAAGAAATTGGAGCCTGAAACAGCCTAGAACACTAAACCGTACACTCACCCGCCATTGAAGGACCTCGAAGGTGCAGGTCTGTTTTGACCGAAAGGAAACATGGTTCCTTCACTTGGGACCTCAAATAGACCTCATTAGGGTTCTTAAACCACTAACCCGCGACCTCGAAACCTAAGGAATGACCCCTAAGAACTTAGTTGCAGGTTTTGGCCGTTTAACCCAGTTCTTGTTTTAGACCTGTAAACTGATTTGTAAGAATGGAAATCAAAGCCCCATGTTATAAGAGAAACGTAGCACCAAACCACGTTAAAAATGGTTGAGAAATAGAGGTTATTGCTGAATTATCCAGTTCGGCTACCATGACTTAAACCGAGCAACTAGGTTAGTTTTAAAGTTCTAAATGGATGCCAAGATGAACCTTGAGATGTCAGGAACAATCTCAGTTGAAAACAGTAGCAAATAATCGAACCAAAGCCTACGTAATTGAAGGATTAGAAACTGAGAATTAGGGCGACACTGGTAAAGTCGTGAAGAAGACGACCGAGTGGACTCGCCATTTAGATCGAGTCAGACGGGTTAACTCGGACACGTGTCAGGACGAGACCAAGCCCACCGAATTATTAGAACGGCGACATTTTGGTTGGTTTTAAATTTAAAAAAAAAAAATTAGGGCTGACGTCATCATGACGTCAGCTTTATGTGTTTAACCAAATTGAACCGGTTGGTTCAATCAAAACCGGACCGGTTCAGTTCGAACGCAACTGAACCCACTGGTTCAGTCCGGAAGTTAGGGAAATTGTAATTTGACCCCAAAAATTTTATGAAATTCCACTGTGGCCCACTTTTAAATAAATTAA
Source organism: Nyssa sinensis (assembly GCA_008638375.1). Taxonomy (NCBI): domain Eukaryota; kingdom Viridiplantae; phylum Streptophyta; class Magnoliopsida; order Cornales; family Nyssaceae; genus Nyssa; species Nyssa sinensis. The sequence goes on from CM018046.1 coordinate 29,691,333, forward strand.
TATTAAATTAATAATATTAAATACCAAAATTACGAAATTGCCCCTAGTCCTCAAACAAGTCAAACGGAGTCCGAATAAAGTAAACGAATAGTGGATTTTTACTATTTTGGACATTCTGAACCCAACGGTGGGGTCCGTTTCATGAGAAGGGACCCCAAAAAATTAAGACACGATAAAGTATAATTACCAAATTGCCCCTAATGTAGCCAATGTCCAAATAAGACAAGTTATTAGTGTATTCTTATTTTCTTGAGCCTTCTGAGATCAACAGTGGGGTCCGATTCACGAGACGGGACTCCGAAAAATATGGCACGCGAAATGGCCAAAATACCCCTAAGGTACCCGAAGCCAAATAAAAAGCTAAGAGGGTCTAAATTGACTTTCTTCGACGTTTCGAATCCAATGGTGAGGTCCGTATTACGAGATAAAGTATGAAAAATGTGATGCGTCAATAAAATAAGACTCACGATAAGACATTAGGACATAATACGATTTAAGCATAATTAGAAACATCAATAGGAGATATTTGAAGTACATTGAAGCTAATAGATTATTGTGAATTGCTTCTAGGAACTACAAAGGGAAGGGAACAACCAAGTAATAGTGCAAACCCAGGAAATCAAGGTGAGTAAACCTGCATTTGAAGTGGAGATTTTAACTCCACGATTTAAATGATGTTTTAAACTTCAAAATATCTGAAGCATTGAATGTTTAAATTCCATATTTCATGACTCCCGTTTTGAAATATTCTGCTTTTATAATCCTCTTATGACATGTTCAGTAAATGATCTTTGTTACAGTTCTTTTTGAAATTGTTTAACATGTCATCTGTTCTGAAATGTTATTTCAACTATGTGAAGATCCTATCATGAACATCATGTTTGTTTTAAATGCTCATAAAAACATTTCTTGAAGAAGTCATGTTTAAATGCTCATAAAAGCATTTTTTTGAAGAAGCTAACGTTTTGCAAGATAATAAAGATGCATAAGCATCTCCAGTTATTGAGCACCCTTCGGGTTCTCAATTCAGAATAATGCCCGGCAGCAGGATCTAATCCCCCAGGCAACGAGATCTCTCAGAAGAAAGACTAGGGTCTGGTTCGAAACGGATCCTTTAGTTAAAAAGTGAAAAGATGACAAATGATTTTCGAAAATGGAAGCAGGTTTTCACCCCCATTTTCACTGTGCATGTTTAATTGTTTGAAATGCATATACTCTATTTGAAGGAATGTTTAACTAGCTTGAATACTTTAAATGTTCAAAGCTATCTGTTATGAAAAGTGCATGTACTCTGTGTTTAAAATGTACGAACAATTGGTAGTGTGCATTTTATAAACTCTCATGTACGAAACCACTGCCAATTGAAAACCCATGACAGATGCAGGAATTACTCATTGGGCTTTTCGAAGCTCACCCCATTCCCTAAATTTTTTTCAGGTAACGATGATGAATGGGAACCTTGCTCCATTTGGGGATGACGACTAGTGGCTTTAAAATGATCAAGGGCTTTTGGAAGTACTAAGGACCCGTAGATGGTCGAATTTTGAAGTGTAATAGATTTTAGACAACATGTACTTAAGCCCTCGAGGCATTCAGATATGTACTATGTATAACACTTTAAGTTTTAGTATGCTCTGATTATTATTATTATATGTACCGCTATGAAGAGCGGCAGTACCGGATGGATGTGCGACAGATTTTAAAAAGAAAAGAAAAAGTTTTTTTTTTTTTTTTTCACGCTTCCGCAACCACAGGCCGCACCGCCATCCGATATTGTTGCTTATGTCTCGCCTCGCCCAAAGGCTCCCGAGCCTGAAGGCGGCGGTCGCGATCCGAGATCCGCATAGGGTGGGTTTCGGGTCGTGACAAAAATGCTCAACATCTTAATAACAATTTATTGAAAAGACCAGATCTAGATTTCAGTGATTAATCAATTGAATTAATACATTAGTGATATCCTTAATTCTTTCTAATTTAGAAAGTGTAGATTTCATCTTGAAAGAATGTGTTCCCACAGTCTAAACAATGATTTTTCAATATACTGACGTGATGATCTAAGAAGTCTCACTCATTAGTAATTCAAAGTCACCATCATTAAGAACTTGAGTCTACTATTCTTTTACGACTAAGAACTTACTGTGAATAGTGAATACAAGAATCACACGAATGATGACAGGTTTATAGGACATGTTTCTTATAATGATCGAGTTCAATATATTTTAAATTAATACACCTATACAATAACCCGGAGACCACTACTCAATTGATTGAGATAAACCATGCTATCAAATGGAGATACCTAACCTCATCAATGACTGTGAACAATTCTATAACTGTTTAATCATAATATATAAATCTCATTTATATACATGAATTAATTCCAATAACAATTCAAAGACTAACAATCTCATAGTATAGAATAACAACATTTACATGTATGATAATATGAAACTTAATAATAACAAATCAAATTTATTAAATAATAACAAATTTTCTTAGATGTGGGAGCATACGTTCTAACACAACACCATGCAATTCATATAAGATTTAAGGAGATGAGGAAGTTAGCAAAAGATAATTGATACGAAGAACAAAATTATTTAACAAAAATTTACCTTTTTTATTGCTTATCATTCTAAGTATGATTTCACCTTTCTAAGTAGGATCTGATTACTCTAGCAGCGGGGCATTTAGCCATTCACATTCAAATGGTATGCCAGAAACCTTTAACAGACTGGTCTATATGAAAAGAAATCAAAGCAGAAGCTAGCAGTTCTATGCCTAGGCCAAACTTACCTACGTACATTAACATACACTTGACTTCATTTTCTAAACAAATTCAGTTTCCCTTAATAGGGAGGCCAGTAGTTATCTAGGTCGACACAGTGGTCCATTGTCATATATCTGTTGCTTGGACCATTAGCATTATTGATGTCTACACCATAGGCAGCCTCACTTGCAAAAGTCACATCTTGTTGGTTCATCCCTGCTGGGGGCGGTGGCGGTGGCACTGGACGCAAAATTTGTTGTGTTGAGGTTGCCCCTCCAAGGTTTAAATTCAGTCCGGAAATAGTGAAGCATCCTCCTCCACCTACCGGGTAGTTCAATTGGGGTTGAATCGGCAAGTTCATGCCAGTTGAGGCACCTCTCAAAACCCTAGTAAGCTCTGCCAGTTCTGCATTATTCATGTAGTTTCTTCCAATAGGGAACTGACAGGCATGATCAGCCTGCATCATTTGTGCGGGCATGACACTCGGACCTATTTCTAGGTTGTAGGGATTCACTGCTCTTGAGTGGTTTGAAGGATACTTTTTCACCCCTGCACTCTTCTGGAAGACACGACAAACAACCCATTCATCTTGCTGCATATAATAAAACACGTGTTAGAATTGATAGACAATACAATCTTCCAGGCAAACATTGCCCAACTCAATTGGTATTTAGACCTTCCATGCTCTTTTTAAAATCAAGTTCTGAACATTTTTCTCCTCCTCCTCCTCTTAAAATTGTCGTCCTCTTTCCGTAACTTTTAGATATTTCTTCTAGATAGAAATATGGTGTAGGTTTTGGAGCTTGCAACCCTTTCTAAAATCAAAAATTTTGTTTTTCTAAGCTTTATATCCTATTTCGATATGTTCAAAACAAATTTTAGTTTATTAACTCAAATCATTTCAATTCAGCAAATCATATTGAATAAGACTAAGGCAACTCTAATGTATGGAGCTATGTACCAATCTTTCGTCGTATTAATTTATTCTCATCTGCATAGACAATCCATGTTCAGAGCCATAGAAATAGTAAGATGACTTTCATCAAAAGTTCATTTTCAGCTGAAAGTTTCCAACGTACAAATCATATCTTCAATTGAAAATTTAAAATGAAACCTAATTCTGTTGTTTACAGATCCGGCCTGTTCCCCCATTATAGTCAGGTAATCTTATTATTATGTATGTGGGAGTTGGGGGGAATCAAGTACTTATTAATAACAAGTAATAACACCAAGGTTAACATAGTAACACATTCTCGGAGTCGAAAATAAATTTTTTTAGTGAAGAGATTAAAAATTTTAAGCCATCAATAGCGTCAGAACTTTTTTTAAAAAAATAAACCAGTTAGCTTAGACATAATTTCTTGGTACAAATCAGTTAAGAGAGAGAGAAATCAGAGAGGGGGAGAGAGAGAGAGAGAGAGAGAGAGAGAGAGAGAGAAAGGGATGGAAGGGTTGGAAAGGACATAAGAAATCCAATTTGCTACAAATTTTGCAATAGGAATTGTGCAAACGGGGAGTGAATGGACTACCTTGGTAGTTCTAAATGCGGATTTTGAATGAATACGATATTCGTGCATAACCCAGTTAGTTTTCTCTCCTCTGGGAGCTCTCCCTCTGTAGAACACCAGTGTTTTCTTCATCCCAACCAACTCCGAGGTGGCACTATTGAAGATCTCCTTATCTTTTCCTGTAGTCTTCCAGTAACCGGTGTTTGTAGCACGGTTTGTTCTCACACCAGTTGGGTATTTTCGATCTCTAAGGCTAAAGAAATACCACTCTTTTTCTCCCATCTTCGCCTTCCCTGAGTTGCATGAAAATATTACAGAAATTAAAGATATGAATAAGATAGATATATATATATATGTATATATATATATATATTTATTTATTTATGTATATATATGTGTGTGTGTATGTATATAGTACTATACATAATAATGTAATTTGCAAGTTTGAACAATACTTCATCTTTACAACAAGAAATGACTGCAACCTTAATTCATGTAACCAAAAATAAGTAACAATAATAATGATCATTACAATACGAATTAATAAGAATGGATTTCCGTGTTTGTGTGAAAAACATAGAATAATACTTCATATTTAGCACAAGAAACGAATTCACTGTTAATCCATCTGAACTATATTAAAAGTTAATCATAAACCTTAGTTCATATAACTTAAAAAATAAATAGTAGTAATTTTGATAACAATTATAATAAGTATCAAAGAGACTTGATTAGCCAAGTGTAAACATAATTATTGCCCAAATTATTTGTAGCCTATTTGCAGTACATCATGTTATCTTAATTGCTGGCATCGTGAAGATAAAACGCATAATATGTAAAAGATATAATTTAGAGATTATATGTTTTGAGAATCAAGACCTGACTCTCCAATATTGATAGAAGTAGTCATGGATCAATCCTATTTCAGTGTTATGAAGACAAGGTATTAAGTCAAAACTACCTGGAAGATCCCACGGCTCGCATTTGTTCAGATCAACATCTGCAACGGCCCTTCCTGTAAAATTAGCATCTGAAATCTTATTTATGAGATAATAAGTAATGAGCTCTTCATCTGTGGGATGAAACCGAAACCCTGGTGGCAGTGTTTCCTCCTTCACCTCCCCTTCCATCTCTCTCTCCCTCTCTCTCTCACTTCTAAATACCACGCCAAAAAGCTAAAATCCCAGAGCTAGCCCTAAAAAACTTGAGAGGGTAAAGAGAAACTTTTGATTTCTTCTGCTATTCAATCAGCTGTACATCTCTAAGATTGGAGACGCCAACCATTCCCTGAAAGAATTAATCATAATTGCTTCCAAAGGGATGTGAAGAACACAAAAAAAAAAAAAAAATAACTGAAGGAACAAAAAAAAAAATTGAGTGATTTAGCATACGTGTATAAAGAAGATGAACTTAATTTCGATGAGAGGTTGATTATTTTTCATGGTTTCTAGTTAGAGAAATGGAGTGATATGGAGGGATTATTCTAGGGTATGGTTGGTATGAGAGTTTATAAAACTTTTCTTGCTGGATATGCTCAAGAAGTTTGGAATTTAAACTTCTGGCATGGGGAAGAAAATTAAGAAAGAGTGTTCGTGAAGTTCTCACCTACTATGGGTCTTCAGGTACAATACTCTATATGCGACGGAAAGTCATTAAAACCCTTATTTTATCATATAATTCCATTGATTATCGCCCTTTAGTGATAGCAGTTAGCAAAATGTCCATCCTAGTCGGCTATACTTTGTTCTTTCTTGGGCACGTGCTGCCGGGAGGTAAGGAGAGAGGCATCCCAGCGAATGTCATTTTTCTTGGAGTCAGTTCATATAGGATATTATCTCGACTTTAATTGAACCCTCACTAATGGACAGTGGAATTGTTCCACTGGATTAATAGGCCCGAAGAGCCAGATATTGAGTTAGCAAAAAAATGGGAGAGACATCTCACCGGCTGGTGGATTTTTTTAACCTTACTAGTGTCTTTTTAATTATTATTCTATAATCTAAGTAACTTGAAACAAATTACTAAACTCACATTAAAAGAAAAAAAGTTTTATGAGGTATCTTTCACAAGATAATCTTTTTTTAAAAGAAAGTATAGAAAATATTTTTGAAAAAACAATTTTACACTTTTTTAAGAAAGAATTTAATCTGAAAAAATACTTCTTAAAAATAGTCTTCTTAAAAGATACATTTTATGCTTGATTTTTATAGTTTTTTTTTTTTGGGTAAGTAAGATATTTTATAAAATTGGAGAAAAGCTACAAAAAAAATGAGGTGTGGACACCTCATTTTGAGACCCTAGATTAGGTAGGAGCGATTTGCTAATTATGCCAAAAGACCTATTTCTAGTAGGACTTCTCTTAACAGATTTCTATTCTCATTAGGACTCCTCTTGACAAAGTCTTAGCCCAAGTAGGAGTCTTTCCGATAAAGGCTCACTTCAATTTGGACTTCTCATGACAGAGTCCTATTACCATTAGGATTCTTCGTGACATAGTTTCGGTTCCATTAGGACTCATCCTGATAGAGTTCTAGTCCAAGTATGACTTTTCTTGATAGAATCTCACTCTCGTTAGGACTCTCCTCACAAAGTTTTAGTCCAAGTAGGACTTTTCCTAATAGAGTCCCACTCCCGTAGGGCTCTTTTGCTAGAGTCCCAACTCTAAGTAGGACTATTCGTGATAGAGTCACACTTCCGTTAGGACTCTCTTGTTAGAGTCCCAGTCCAAGTAGGACTCTTTCTGATAGAGTCCCACTCTCGTGAGAATTCTCCTAACAGACTCCCAATCCAAGTAGAACTCTTCCTAATAGTGTCCCACTATCGTTAGTACTCGCTTTTCAGTTCTTCTCGATGGAGTCCTACTCTTATTACGACTCTCCTACTAGAGTCCCACTTCCGTTAGGACTCTCTCGTCAAAGTCCCATATATGGTAGGACTCTTCTTGTCAGCGTCCCACATCCCAGTAAGACTGTTCTTGTCGGAATCCCACTTTGGTTAGGACTCTTCTGCCCATCAGAGGGTGTTTCGATAATTTTGACACCATTTTGCCAACTAAGGGCATTTTGATAATTTTGGCACAATCCTACACTTAGTAGGACTTCCTAGTCACTTGAGGGAGGGCATTTTCATAATTTACATATCATTTTACGCATCTGGGGATAATTTGATAATTTTAGCCCTTTGGTGACAAATTGGGGATAATTTGGTCATTTCACATATCTTATGGCATTCTAGAGATTCACCACCGAATTGAGGACAGTTTGGTAATCTTGAGTAATAGTAGTCTATTTAGGTATAATTAGAAATTTTCACTTTTAGAGTTTCCATAGATCTAGTTACTTGATATTTCCTTAAATGAAAATAAATTAAACTTAGACATTTTTATTTTAGAGTATATTTTCTAATTAAATTTTATTTCTCTTTTATTTCATTAGCTCTTACATGTAGACACCAATTCTATTGGTTCGTGCGTTGCCATAATTATTTATTAATTGATTTAGTTAGGATAGTCATTCTTTAGAATAATTATTTAATTATTTATTTATTTAATTAGATGATTATCACTCAAGACATGATCCTAGCCATCCATTTTATGGTTTCATCTAGAACCCTTGGATCGAATATCCATATTTTGTCTATAAATAGAGCCTATTGACCATTAGTTTTAAAGACACAACTTATATAGCTTTACGATGTTAGTTTAGTTCTAAAATTCTCTGTACAAGAACTCTCCCTTTCCTGAGGCCGAAGCCTTGTTGAATTGACAGCTTCCCTTCAACAAGCAAGCCGAAGTGATGTTTTCCCCTTCAACAAGCAAGCCGAAGCGATGTTTTCCAAATCGAAAAACAAGCCAAAAATCTGTCTAACTCCTACGACTAAATAAGGTACGCTCTCTAACCCTTAGCAGTTTTCTTTAGATCCGGTTGATGTCACATCTTTTATCATTTTTGATAAAAGAGGGTAAATTGGAGAACTACGTGACTTTGATTATGTTTTATAAACGAAAATGTTGGAAGCCTTCGGGCCCGAGTTAGATCTTCTTTATGTCTTTTATGTTTTATTTTATTTCTTCACGCTAGATCCTTTATTATTTATCTTTTCTAGACTCACATCTCTCTTTTTTATTTTCTCATGAAAAAATAGCCTTGCACGTGAATATTTGAGGCCAATCTGTTCGGATCGGGCATCATGGGTGCCTAACACCTTTTCACTCCATACTTTAGCCCCCAGATCCATATTTTCTTTGGTTTCGTAATTTTAATGTTTTATTTCATTTGATCCATGTCAATGGATCTTTAGAATGTAATGAGAAGACAAAGGGATGTAATTTCAATTATTTCATTCATTTTTAGTTTCCTTTTAATTATATTTTGTTGTAATGGCTTTGCTTGTTTCTTGTTAAAAAACAAGCTAGTGACTCCTCACTTTCTTTATCTCCCATAAGAGGTGGTCCTTCCTGTCACAACTCGAAACCAACCCTATGCGGATTAGGGGCAACGACCGACACTGCTATTCATACAGGCCCTACAGAATCAAATGAATTGCACAGAATGATAATTTTTTTCCTTTTTCTTCATATCAATAAATAAAAAATCATTTAATCATTTAATGCGCAAGCTACACTAATGCAATTCATTTGATCACAGACAGAGCTCCAACAACCATCAATCAAATTTCTCCAAGTACTATTTTGATCATCATGATTCATTAATCAAGTCTAGCATCACTACCAATGGTACAATATTACAAATACCTATTATTTAGATCAGTCTGACAGAGTACATATTCAAATTATGACTTGGAGTTCACATCATCAATATTGCTAACAAGCGTGCCACTAGCTCCACTAGTCGCCTCATTTTGTTTCCTCCCTTATAGAGCTACCTGAAAAATAGTTATAAATATGGAGTGAGCTAACTTAGCTCAGTAAGTAAATTCTCTCGCTCTGCCATGGGACAAGGTTAGTCTGGGTATCAGGATACAACCAATGACAAGCGAAATGATAAATATCAATAGGCAATTACAAATGAAAATAAATCAACCAAGGTGACCCATGGGTCCAAAAAGACACATCCCAAGGTAGAATAAACAAATCAACAATAGGGATTGGCCTATACAATAGTTAGCTACCATAATCACAAGATATCAATTCGAGTTCAAAGATAGGCAAGCAAGTATATCATCAATCAAATAGTATATCAACAGATATCCAAGGATAGGTTCACAAGGCATGTCAATATCCAAGGAGTACATCATCAAATAATCTAAAGATAGGCTTGCAAGGCATATCATTAATCCAAGAGTACATTATCAGAATATCAATAAATGATATGAGACACTAACAAAATAGATGTTGTCACAAATAGGGTTCGGCTATCCCCAAAAGCACTCATCTAGGCTCACCCTACTATCGGGCTGTTGAATAACACTAAAGCTCTTTGTCACATATCATGTCCTCCATGGACTAAGTGTTGCGCATCATTCCCAATCACCGACTCGTAGGTCCAAAAGTATCTATGAATCAGATGGACATTGTGATAGATCACAACTCTATATGCTCATAATAATATCATGATTGCCAAAATTTCACAGGCGATGTACATATTTATGGAATAACAAATTCTCAACAGTGAGAAGCATAATAGTTCTTCAATATCCAAGCAACATATAAAAATGAACAAGTAATCAAATTAGGATATTGGCAATTAAATTCTCAACAAATCCACAAGGTAGAACAAGCATCAAATTATGGAAATCAACAATGTCAGGTACGTATGGAATATAAATTGGCAGCATCGAGGAAATAAAACCGTGACATAGCTAGTAATTACTATCACGACTCGAAACCCACCCTATACGGATATCGTGTCGTGGGGCCAGCCCTTTTCATTTCTAATTGATTCGGAAGGATTTTTTACACATTCTAACATGATTTCAAGCGCTTTAAAACTGATCAAAACAACCCGTTAAATTTTTCGATCATGCACGATATCTACCCCATTTCTCAACCGTTTCCTTCACGGTTTCTTCCTAAATTCTTATGTTTCTCCCTAGAACAATATTCTACCATCAAAACCAAGCTTTGAGAAATTCTAAATAAAAGCCAAAAAATTTATAGAGAGAAAAAAAATGGAACTTACCTTCTGCAACCCTCCCTTCTGCCTTCTCTCTCCTTCTTCCTCTTCTCCTTCTTTTCTTCCTTTTCCTTTTCAGTTTCCCTTCTTTTCTTTTCTTCTGTATTTTTGCGTCAAAGCAAGTAGTGCATGCATTTGTTCTTATAAAAAAACTGTCCACCGCCTCTTGGTTTTCCTCTCTCTCTCTCTCTCTCTCTCTCTCTTTTCCTTTTCTCCTGAATTTGTAACCCCATCCCCCTCTATTATTCCACCATTATATGTATTTAATTACATAACACCCACTCACATTTATATATATATATACTTACAGCTATATGTATACATATATATACATCTACACATATACGTATATTTATATATATATATATCCATATTCCATGATTATGATTTTTCTTTTTATTTCATTTTATTTTATTTATTTTATTTATATTTTAGTATTCGTTCATGGTTTGCTCGGGCATCGCCAGGGCATCATCCACCTCGATATTATTATTTGACACTTTTTGAACATTTTTTAGATTAGTCCTATTTATTTGGGTTGGGGTGTTACAATTATCACGTGTTAGAGTTTGGGTTTACTTACATTGGGTTTTTAGCATTGCGTTCCCATGTGGTTACCATAATAGTAATCCAATAGCTTTCTTTCAATTTTTATCATTTGGGTAATCCTATAATCACGGATAAAAAATACATGGCATAATGAATCAGTATTCATTCTAACCCTAAATCCTGTTATTTAGTGTTTTAAGTTCTTTTAAACTTAGTCTTATTTAATTAAGGATCATCAATTTTCCCATTTGGAGTTCCTCGATGCCTTATAACTTATTTGGCCCTTCAAGGCCATTATGGTCATTTATCCTTTTTAACATTCCATATTTTGTCATATACGATTTACGTATTCAGACTCCATTTTGAGTCTATTTGGCCCTTACAACATTTATGTGGACTTATTAATTTCATTTTTATATTTCTGATAACTTCATTAAGTCTTAAGGACGTATTGGTCATTTTTAAGTTTATTTTCAAGTCTTATTTTCTCGAAAAGGATGTCACTGTTAGGTTTAAAGTGTTGAAGATAATTGGTTTAGGCTTTTTCAGATCTAAATTTGCATACCTATAGTTTATTTTAAGCTTAGGGGTATTTTTGTAATTTTATATTTTTACGTGTCATATTTTTCGGTACTTCGTTTACTGAAATGGACTCTACTATTGAGTCTAGACGGTCTAAAATAGTCAAGATGGGCTACCTTTTATATTTAATTGAACCTGGGTTTCATTAGGGGTAAAATGGTAATTTTGCGCTTTATGTGTCTTAAATTTTTAGAACTAAATCTCACAAATCGGACTCCGTCGTTGAGTTCAAAATGCTAAAAAATATTGGGTTACACTATCTTTTTATTTTATTTGGACATTGGAGCCATTTTACCAGATTAAATTAATTTAATTAATTTAATTCTTTTATTTTATATTAAATATATATATAGCCCATTTTATTCACATGTGTGACATTGGCACAGTGGTCACCCACTTGGATTCAAGGTTCACACACACACGGTTGTGGGTTCAAATCCTAGGGGTTGCGGCTTCATTATTTATTATTTATTTTTCTTTTACCAAACGACGAATAACGGTTTTAAACGTGGATAGGGCATCCCTGTTCAGAACAGGGTTATTAAATCAATTCTTTATCCTTGTAGTCAAATGGTCCAATTCTATTTTAAATTTAAAACCTAAACGCCCAAAATTGTGCCGTTTTCAAGTATCCATAACTGGGCCTGGGTGGGTTTCGACCTGAACCCAATGACCAGCCCCACACTATTTTTCTTCTCCGGGGAGGGTTCCGATGTCGACGATAGTTTACGGTACAATTCTGACATCTTTTCAACGGGGTTCGAACCCTAATTTCATGAGGTTTCCATCTAAGGTTTCACATTTTTGATTTGATAATCCCTTAAGCTCGAAATAGGGACTTACAGTCGGACTCTAGCGAGGGCCCGACTTTCTGGCAAGCCACCATTTTCTTATTTCGTGGCTTTTTAGCCACTGCTTTGGCCCCATTTTCATCCTACATGCTTCTAAAACCCTATGGAACATTTTCTCGTTTATAAAACCCAATGAATCAAGCATTTTCATATTGGTTTAATTTCCCCCCCTCTAACTGAAACTCACTATTTTCTCATTGATTTCTTAACCATTTTTAGTGATTCAAGTTGTAGCATGTTTCATTTTTCATGCTCTTTTGAGCTATGTAATTGGTTTGAAGCTTTAATCAAGTTTACATAAAAATTCCATTTTTCACCATTTCAGGTTTTCTATTTCTAGGGGTTCTTCTTAGTTTAACAATGCTATTTTTAGCTAATTTTCTTCCTTTTTCAATATGATATGCATGCATGCCATTAAAATCCCTTAAATAGTAAGTTTTTGTATGGTTTCCTAGAGAGATAAGACTTGAAAGGTTAGGGTTTTTACCTTTAATGGCAGCCTCTCTCTCTCTCTCTCTCTCTCTCTCTCTCTCTCTCTCTCTCTTTTTCTTGCTTGCTATTGATTTTCTCAAGCTTCTTAGGGCTTGAGTAGCACTCCATGCACAACCTCTTCTCCCTTCTCCTCCTCATCTTCTTCTTCTCTATCTCACCCTCTCTCTAAAAGCACCTCACATGCACACACTCACTTTTTGTCACATGCACATCGGACCCATATATATATATATATATACACATATATTTTACATCGTGCTGATGTGTTGTATACATTGTGATTGGGTGAGGATGTGGTCCAATAGGGTGCTGGCACCTCAATTTTGAACATGCTGATTTCGAACTTATTAGGGCATATATACATATCTTATGCATTATATAGCACAAAAGTGCTTCTAGCCCAATTGGTAATTGTTTGGGCTTTAAGTCTTTTCCATTATTTGGTCTAGGGTTCAAACCCTTTGGCCATATTCTCCCTTTTTTTCCGTCCTTGTGCCTTGTTTGGCATTTTGGGTGTGTTTCTTGAATTTTTTAAATTACGTTTCAATTACCGTAAAATCTCTTGGTATTCTCGTAATGCTTTTGATTCTTACATGCTTTTTCTTCATGTCAATAATTTTATTTTTAACACGTCCCATCTTGTTTGGTTTATTATGAAAATATATGATTTTTTATCAAAAAATTATCGATTTACTTGTATTTATTTGATTTCGTAAATCGAGATCTTATTGGGCTTCCATAGCCTTCATTGTCTCACCTTGATATATTTAAATGTATTTTAATTTTTTTAAAAAGTCCATCATAATTATCGAATTAATTTTGATTAAATGCGCTCCCTTTGTGCGTTATGCTAAACTTGCTTAAGTACACTTCGTACACTAATTTCTCACATTTAAATGTGTGTTACTCCTCGATTAACACTTGTTATACTTCTATCAAATCATGACCCTCGGCATTACATTGCATTCTAACATCGGTCTTCTCTAATTATTAATTAATTATTTTCATCATTTATTCCTTTGCTTTCGTATTCTGAGTCATTAGTCATATCTAGCATCACTCATAGTTATTGAGCAAATTAACTTATGATATTTTTCATCATCGTTAATTGCTTTGCTTAACTAGGTCGGCATGTTACACTTCGCACCTTTAGGGAAGGAGACAACTAAGCTCCCTCTAAATCCAAAAAAAGGATTACTACCCCTATTTTTTCCCCGTGCTCACGCCCATAGTGGTGACTCTGTTGGGGACTGAAGATGGCTAGACTCGATGAAGTAATCGCTTCAAGGCTATTTTTTTATTTTTATTTTTTACCTTCATTTGATGTTTATTCTTTATGATGGATGTATTAATGTATGGATATTTGAATGTATGGATGGATGAATAAAACAAAAAGAATAAAATATGAATGCCTTGCACACACATCACTTCATACATTGCATTTGCAGTACATACTTTCTAAACCTCGGATAGTTAGTAGCTCTCGCCTCGTATGCTAACTCAAGCTTGACGGGTGTCATCAGTGAAAGCCCTTTACTCCTTGATCAAATATTAGTTGACCTAGGAACACTACATTTTAGTGGCCTTGGGATGGTATGCAAAAAGGCGATGCGATTACCATTTGACCATAGTCATTACAATCTAATGACCGTGGGAGATATATGGCACGTCCTGTCAGAATGGAAGCCTTAAAACCTTTACTTGATCAAAGCGTCATACATGTAATCTACCCTAGATTGGTGATTCAGGACTTTAAACCTAGTTTTAGTAAGCCACACACGGACTTTTTTCACGCAATTTTGCTAAGTTAGAAAAATCTAGGAAGGTTAAAAAAATACCTCTCTTTGTTGACCGAGCGGATATTCCCTCTGTGCCAATCGGCACACAGAGAGCTGTCCTTCCCGCTCTACAAATTCTTTTCCAGTTTTCTAAAAGTTTTTGAAAAACTCATATTTTTTCCTATAAAGCCAATTTTGCAAACTGCAATGGGACTATAAATAAGTACCTTCTTGGGTTTTTCTTAACACCAAACAAGTTAAATAACACAGGTGTTTTTCGAAAGCTCTAAGTCCGATGACTCTCTTCTTTAGTTTTCATTAATCTTGATGAACTCACTAATTTTATTTTTCCTTCTTTCGATGAAATAAATTCTCTTTTTGAGTATCCTTTAATTTCCAATAATGAACATGATGATGAATTTGAAGAAAACAATAATCTTTATATAGAGGATAGGAAGTTTCTAATAGACTTGGCCAAAACAATCACCAAATCTCAAGATAAGGCCTAACCTATCATAGAACAAATGGTGACCATTAACATAGGGTTAAAAAGTAAAACTAGAAAAGTCAAGATCAGCGCAACCTTTAGCCAAGGTCAATAAGAAATCTAGACTACCAAGATGTTTTCGCATGGTCTTGCAAGGTCAATCTCTGTCGTCTTCTGGCTAGTATTTCCTCCCTCATTGACAAAAGTCATACTCTTAACTCCTGTCTTAGTCTTCTTTATCTATTGAGGTTTGGGGCTAACCTGTTTCTTATCTTTCTTCTAAGACAGAGCAATTATGGCTCTTTCGAAGATCTTAGCACGATTCACTACAACATTGTACGTGGGAAGCTCAAAGGGCTCAAGTGTATACCTGATGCTATCTCTGAGGCCACTCTCAAACTTCCTGGCCTTTAGGTCCTCTGTAATGATAATGTGGGGTGAAAAGCGGGCTAGTTTCATGAACTTAGCCTCATATTCTGCTACGGCCATAGTCCCCTGTATCAGAGTTGCAAACTCTTCTATCTTCTAATTCTTCAACGACCTTGGGAAATTTTTATCATAAAATACTTCCAAAAATTATTCTCAAGTCATTGGAGGCTCTCTTTCCTTCTCTAGAAGCCACCATTCATATACTACATCCTTGAAGGTAAAGGCAACAAATGAGACTTTCTACTCCTCTGTACATGGTAAGACTGTGAATATACGTTCTATCTCTTGGACCCTTGCCTCAACGTCGATCGTAGTGTCTAGTCCATCAAATCTGGGAGGCTTGAAGCTCTAGAACATCTTATAACTCGACACATTCATTACCTCAGTAGGTTGTCCCTGATCCTGTGGTAGCTCGAGGTTCTGCACCTGCCGTGGTGCTTTGCATGAGCTTGGACTATCTATCATGGTTTGAGCCATTGTTTCCAGACTGTGCTAAACTTGGTCTAGTCTGTCTTTAGGATTTCTCGCATTTCTTCTTATGTTTACCATTGTCGCTGAAAAACATACATTTGTTAGTTTTTCATCATGTATTTTATCACATAAGGTTTATATTTACCTACTTCATGTTTTCAAGGATTAATATTTTATTATTCATGATCCTCGTAGTGATTTTTATAGTCCACATTTATTTCTTGTATTCGTTTTACTATTTCTATTTAACTATGGGTCCCATACCCCGCCTTCCTATTGAACACGTACTTTAGATCACTTACTTCACTCTAATGCATGTCCCAGTACCTTGCATTCAAATCAAATCATGTACTTCACATATCTAATTCATGCAACGCGGGTCCCATACCTCACCTTCAAATCAAATCACGTACTTTTAATATCTAATTTGTGTAATGCGGGTCCCATACCCTACCTTCAAATCAAATCATATAGTTCTAATATCTACTTCATGTAATGCGGGGCCCATACCCGGCCTTCAATCAAATCACGTACTTTAATATCTTAGGTAGCCTAAAACCTATCTAACTCATAGTTCTGTTTCTAATTCTTCTAGTGTCACTAAGTTTATTTAAGTCAACCTAGAACTCTGATACCACTCTGTCACGACCCGAAACCCACTTTGTGCATATCCCGAATCAAGACCACCACCCTTCGGCCCGGGGACCGTTGGGTAAGGCTCACATAAGTGACGGTATCTGACGGCGGTGTAGCCTGTGTTTGCGAAAGTGTGAAAAACTTTTTCTTTTCTTTTCTTTTCTTCTTTCAAATTTTTCGCACATCCGCCTGGTACTGCCGCTCTTCAAAGCAATACACATGATTATACATTCAGAGCATAATAAAAACTTTAAAACTTTATAATAATATATGTTTAGTTGTCCTTCAGGACTTAGTTACATAACATTTAAATATCTTCTATAACGAAAAGTGACTAACTATACATCCTTAGTGCTTCCCAAAAACTGCTAGTCCTATAAGGAGCTTCCTATGCCCTTCCTCAAAATGGGCAAAGCTCTAACCATCATCGTCATCAAAATTTAGGACTTCTTTTAGTTACCTGTAATATGGGTCGGATAAATCCAGGTAAGCTAAACTAAGCTTGTGAGTAATTCTAGCATTTGTCATGGGTTTTCAATTAGTAGTGGTTAGTATAAGAGAGTTTATAAAATATTCACTACCAATTGTTCGTATACTTCAAATACAGAATATATATATGCATTCTTTAAAACAGATAGCTTTGAAAAAATTCAAGAATTCAAGCTAAACATGTACTTCTATAAATATATCAAAAGAGACTTCAAAACATGTAGATATGTGTAGTAAAATGAGGGTAAAACCTGCTTCCATTTTTGAACATAACATCTTATCACTTTCATTAGTAGAATCCATTTCGAACTGGACTCTAGTATTACTTCTCATGGAGATATCTCATGCCTCGGGGATTAGATCCTACTACCGAGCATTTTACATGTCAATTGAGCTCCGAAGAACCCAAAATCAATCTTAGTGCTTATGCACGTTTATCTTGCATTACCAGTGGCAACATGAGGCATATAAAACATTTACAATAGATGTTATTTAAAACATTAAAACATGACCTCTCTATAGTTGCATTTCAATACACATGACTTCTTCAAATAAATGCTTTTATGAGCATTCAAAACATGATGTTCATGGCTTCATGATAGAGTCTTCAAATACTTGGAATATGCAAATTCAAAATATTTAAGAGATTTGGAATTTTAAACTTTGACATGGCTGAAACATATTTTAAAGAGATACGGTAGTAGAAACCATTCACTAAGCATGTCACAATAGGGTTTTATAAGAGCAGAAATATTTTAAAACAGGGATCAAGTAAATACTGAATTTGATATTCAAATGTTTTAGATATTTTGGACTTTAAACTTACTCAAATCCATGGAGTTAAATCTCCTACTTCAAATATAGGATTACTCACCTCAAACTTCCTGGGTTGGCGCTACTGCTATGCCTTCCCTTTTCCTTTAATCAACCTAGAATAATTTATGAAAATTTCATAAATTTCACATGTACTTAAATCAACTGGTGATCTTAACCTATTTTTGGACTGTGTAAGCCTAATCTTGTACTAGGCTTTATTCTTCAGAATTGGACTACTCGTAGTGATTTATAGTTGTATTTACACGTCTATTTACTTTATGTACTTTAATTGATAAATAGATATTAGCTTCGAAGCATATCATTAAGTGATTCAACTTCTTCCAGTTCAACACACACACACACACTTTAGTATTTATATATGTATATGTATTTGTTCGTATGTATACATATACATCTCTATATACATTTAGCTATACACACAAAATACACACTTAGTGTGTGCATTTCACACGTGTTAATATACATATATAGTTTTATGTATAGTACTATATACTTGTACACACATAACATAAAATATATTAGAATATACATATTTGTATATTTCCCGACTCTCGATCTTTTTGTAGTTAATTTTTAACTATCGTTTTAAAATCTCGTAAAGTGTGCCCTATTACCCGATATTTCAGGTCAGGGTGTTACACATTGTTCAAGCCTTAAGAAGCCTAGGAGGCTCAAAATCAAGCAAGAAGGAGGGTGAGATCCTATCCAAAGGTAAAATACCAAAACCTAAAAATTTTCTCTCTAGGAAAAATCTGTTATAACTCACTTTTGAATGAAAAATGAGCACATGCATGTGCATATAATGATATATATATATATATATATGTGTGTGTGTGCGTGTGTGTGTGTATTACATAAATTTATGAGAAGATCAAGTCAAAATACCCTAGAAAAGGGAACTCGCCATTGTTGGAGCTCTAAAGAAGCAAACCTGAACCAACCTTCACAATACTCAATTCCATCACTTGGGGCTTGAACTAGACCTCAGGAGGGTCATAAAAACCCTAGACTGTGACCAAAACGCATAGGAAAAGACCTTCAAACTGCAAGTTGTAGGTCAAGGTTTGAAAACCCCATCATTACAAAATGAACACAAAACCTTATTTTGTGATCAAGAGATTAACCCCCTTGATGAGACAATCATGACGAGCCCAACCCCATCAATTTTGGTTAAGAAATGACCTGTGTGAACCCCATAACCAGAAATGCACCGAAACTTCAATACAGCTTTTGAGCTCAACTTGAAGCCCTAGAGCAACGCCGAAGCCTCACTTAATCTTTTAGAAACCCATAGGAATTGAAAGCAAAAGAAGAGAGTCACTAAAATGTCACAAAATAGAATTTTTAAAAACTTGCAATTAAGGCAACAATATCGGGGTGATGGGGAAGAAGATGAACAAGAAAGGGTTAGGTTCGGGTCGGTTCGAGTTCAGGTTAGAACCCGCCCAGTCGCAAATATAGTTTTAGTTACACGACATCGTTTAGGGGCTATAAGTTTTAAATTTAAAGTGAAAATGGTTATGTTTGGCTACACGATTTGGGGCTTGATTTAATAACCACGATCAGAACATGGATATCTTATCCTTAGATTTTCCCTTGTCCACTATTGGCAACTAAAATAATAGAAAAATAAAGGTGAGCCGCAGCTCCCTAGTTTCGATCCCTAGACCTACGCGTATGATGATCTTAACCCCAAAAAAATGGCCACTGTGCCAGCTTCACACATGTGAAACATTATGGACTGAATATATATATATATATATATATAATATAAAATAAAAGAATTAAATTAATTTAATTAGGTAAAATATTTCTTATGCCCAAATAAAATAAAAGATAGTGTAACCCAACATTTTTGGGCATTCTGAACTCAATGACAGAGTCCGATTTGTGAAATAAAATCTCAAAAATTTAAACACGTAAAATATAAAATTACCATTTTACCCTTAATGATACCCGGAGCCAATTAAATATAAAAGGTTATAATACCCCAAAAATCTGAAACAAATAAAACGCCCCAATTTTTTTACTTATATAATTTAGTATACATGATTTACGACGACCCAAAATAGCACCTCTAAGAATTTATATTAAGTTTATCTGAAATTGCCGATGTATCTAGTTGGACCAATGTACATGCGAAAACAAATACGGTAATATACACAAAAAAATATGCTTATATAGATACATGTGAATTCATATATATATATATATATGTGTGTGTATATAGTACTTATATATATGTGTATATTTGGTACACATTAGTATATCTAATATGTACCAAATTAGACTACATAATATATATATATATATAAATATATATATATATATATATATATACATGAAGGAATTCAAGAAGCTTCCATATGGGAAGCAGTTGGAAGTTGGTGAAGTATATATACATATATATACAAAACATATATGAGAGGCAGCTGGTATCTTCTAGAATACGTAATATATATATATATATATATATATATAGATGTAGCACAAATTCATGAAACTTCTAGAGGCAGTCGAAATGTTTGAAGTTGGCAAAAAAACTATGAGAATTTCTGAGGCATTCTAGAAGGTTCTGATATATAGATATATATACATGTATATAGGCAGCCAAACTTCAAGTAAAATATATACGTAAGCTATAGCAACAAATACTAAACAAAAAAGAGGGCCATGCATGAGGAAGCTACTATCCAGAGGGAGATAGAGGGAATTCTGCCATTGACGGAGAAGGAAGAAGCTTTGAATTTTGGGAAAATCACCTAAGGTTAGTAGCCTAACTCACTCTGTTTAATCTAAATGCTATATGTGTTTATTATAAGTGTTAAACTGGTAGGGAAAGGCCATGAAAAATAACCCCTAGTTCACGGCCCAAACTGGGTCTGTGACCGAACTTCACCAAATGGTCCTCTACCTTGATAAATCAGACCACAATGAAAAATAGAGTATAATGGACATGGAACCATAGAAAATGGATCCAAAAATGGCCCAGATATTGTAGAAAAATCGAGGTTACGCAAAAATAAAATGAAAAACAAACTTGGTTTTGTGAACGGGAAATGATATAAGATGTTCTAAGGATTCTATAACAACTTGAATCATGGAAAATGGTCAAGAAATAACCATTTTATGGACAAAGTACAAAAACGATGCATGGTTGGAAAATTGGAGTGGGTGTCGGAAGTTGTGTTGTTTGATGCTTAAAATGGTCCCAAATGAATCGTAGGTAAAATTAGAGTTGATTTGATATATAATATGCTAAAAATGGACATAAAAATAGGAAGAAAATGAAAATAGAATTTGGCCGTTTCTGGTGACATTGTCGGACAAAACGATCGAAAAAGCGTGGAGGAAAACGGGTCTGTTTGAGTGATTGTCGGGTCAATTTCGGGTTTGGATTCGGAACCAGCCCAGGCGCACCCACGGTTTAATAAAGCTACATCATTTTTAGCTTTTCTTTTAAAACATTTTAAATGAGAAATAGAGCTGTTTGGCAACACAAATAATGGATTTGATTTAATAGCTGTGATGAGAACGGGGATACCCTATCCCTGGATTGGACCTTGTCCACTATTTGGCTTTGAACCAATTAGAAAAAAAAAAAAAAAAAAAGGGAATGGTGCAGTCAGTGGGATTCAACCTACCGATATGCATATGTGTGAACCCTAATTCACTCATATAGACCACGAGGCCACCATGTCACATGTAACAAAATATTAACATAATAAATATATAATATGAAACAAAATAATTTAATTAATTTAATTAAACATAAATTGCCCATCACCCAAATAAAATAAAAGAAGAGGATATCTCAACTATTTTAGACCTTCTGAACCCAATGGCAGAGTCCAAATTACGAAATTAAATCCCAAAAAATGTGAACGAACAAACTAGGTTAATCCCAAAACTATCCTGAAGGCCAAATAATACCAAACGACCCCCAAAAATTATTGAAATACACACTTTAGAGTTTTTTGACGTTCTGAATACAACGGTGGAATCGATTTTCTCAAATTTGACCCCTAAGCTAGTGATATAGGCAAAATACACCATTATTTGATAACTGATGTGTATTTAATCATTGCTATAGACTCCCGGAGTTAATCTAAGCCACAAGTGGGCATCTTGAGCTATTCACAACAAACTGTAGTAACTTGAAACTTTTGACTTTGTGTTATTTTAACTGTCATAGCATTTTCATATTCTATACTATTTAAACGCATATACTCTGCATAAAACTTAGCATGATTCCGTTATGTTCTGCTCTTCTATTCTATTCTGATTCTATAATGTTATATTCTAATTTATGGGCCCTATTTAGGAATTGAGCGGTATGGCATGAATAGGCCAAAGCAAAACCCAAAGGGTCGAAGCCCCATGAGTGTTTGCTTATGGGCAACTGGGAAAGGCTCAAACATACTTGATGATATGCCTCTACTTACTAATTGATCTATTGGCATTCTATTCTATTCTGTTCTGTTCGGATCTGTTTTGTTCTGCTTGAACTGAATTTATTGATGCATTTTATTTGGAATTGTTACTTCTAAAATGATTAAACTATGTGCTTTATTTACAAGAACTAGTTTTGAAACCCATGGCAGGAAACTTATGTTACTCACTAGGCTTGTTAAAGCTCACTCTATTATCCTAACATTTTTCAGGTGAGGATTTTAGTGGCAAGGACTAAAGGGTTAGGATCCTCAGAAGTTTTTAGAAAGACTTTATGAAGCCATTTAATTTTTGTAACCTACCTCATTTTTGGATATTTTGTATAACCATACGAATGATGATGTAACTTTTGTAGTTAGACTTTGTATAAACCAACTATGATCATATCTAGTTGCTCTACCAAGTTAGCATGCATTCGCTTATTTAAATTCTGCTGCTTAACTCTTGTATAATGAATGCATCTTACTTGAAAATTACAAGTGAATGGCCTGAGGTTAAGATTACTATTAGTATTTTCATGAGTAAAAGTAAGATGGGTGCCTAACTAGCCGGTCACATATCCTTAATCCGCATAGGGTGGGTTTTAGGATGTGACAAACTTGGTATCAAAGCATTAGGTTTACCCTAAATCGCTAGGAAGATGAATCTTTAAGATCCGATTGCCTAAGTGTAGGGTCGACAATATTTAAGTCATAGGATCCTTGAATTGATGAACGTCCTGAATGTTATTTCATTCACGATGCACTGAACAAAAATACTAAAGATAACTTTTATTGGGCCTCAGATTTCGCCACGTACCAGAAGTAATAATACAGAATCTCAAGCTCCGACAGAGTGCATGATTTTATGTGAAATACAAGCGACCTTAGTTCAGTTTGGTCGGGCAATCGAAGGGTTAAAAAGGGCTCTACAGCATAGTTAGCCCATACCAACAGCCAATCTGACGGGAGCTCCTGCAATGCCACCTATAGCTACCCCAGTGCAACCAATAGATGTTGGCATTAGCAACGAATTGCTAGATGGATTCCATAAGCTCAAGCCTCCTTCTTTTAATGATGTAACTGATCCTAAGCAAGCCAAATCATGGATTATGGCAATGGAAAAGGTTTTCAAGCTCCTGATCTGTACAGAGGAGCAAAAAGTTAAATTGGCCAAGTATATGCTACAAGGAGAAGCATACAAATGGTAATTGGAAATGTAGAGAAAAGACCCCAATATGACTTCGAGAAAATTTCTAGATAAGTTCTACAGTATGTTCTTTCCATTGATTGTTCGAGAAAGGAAGATTCAAGAGTTTATAGACCTAAATCAAGGAGACATGATGGTAATCCAATATGTTGCCAAGTTTTTTTCATTGTCAAGATTTGCATCTTTCTTAGTACAAGATGAACACCACAAAGCAAGGAGATTTAAACGAAGCCTTCGAATGGGAATTCGAGTACAAGTTTCTGCCTTTGGGTTATACACCTACTCAAATGTTCTAAACAAGGCACTCGTCATCGAGAAGGATACGGAAGAATTCAATCAACTTAAGCATCAAGAATAAAAGGGGACTACGACCCCTAGGATTCGACCCCATAAGCTCCGAGCGTGTGGGAACTTATGCCCCACACACGGACCATTGTGCCATTAAGGCACATGTGTCCTTATGTCACCAAAATTAATATAAAATATTAATTTAAATAAATTAATTAAATAAATAGAATTAAATATAGTAAATAATTTGGATACCCGAATAAAGTGAATGAATAGTGTATTCTTAATGTTTTGGGTATTCTAAAGCCAATGGAATGGTCCATTTCATGAGACAGGGTCCCGAAAAATTAAGACCCTTAAAAGTGCCAAATTACCATATTGCCCCTAGTGATACCCAAAACCAAATTGAGTTCCGTAAAAGCCTAAACTTATTTTCTTTGACGTTCTAGACTCAATGGTACAATCCTTTTTCCCAAATAAGACATCTATAATATCGATGTATGAAATTTACTAATTTTAGGGCATTAATGTAATACCCCGAAACTCCGATAAGACTGAAATAGTAACCGATCTTATACATATGGGATTTATTGTCATAAAATATGAGATTAATCCAAAAACACCAAAAATGGTGTATGCTTAGGAAATTGACAATCTAGGTCACCGGAGGGTCGAAATAGACAAATGAGGTCAATATGGGAATTAATTGTAGAAATACTATGAATCGAGAATAAAGCACTAACGGGAACCCCAATATCAGCAACATGAGTAATGGTAATACCGAACCCCGAGTTTATACAAAATTTGATCGCATTCTATAGAGTGGTATTTTATGAAATAAAATAATATTAAAGACGGTAATATATATATTGGAAAATGTCATACATATACATGCATATACGGTATACCTACCTGCTAGGTAATAAATGAAAAAACAAATATATATATATATAATATCTATATATATATATATATCTATAGATATATGTATATATATAAAGAAGTTGCGGGAAGCAATTGGGAGCAACCGAAGTGTTTAACCCACAAAAGAAGGTGCCAAAAAGGAAGCTGCCTTGTAATATATACTATATCTAGATTCCTATATATATATATATATATCAATGTAGGAGGAAACCCAGAAGCTTCTAGCACCTTAGGAAACTACCATTAACAGTCCAACTGTGTGAAGAATATATGAGAACTTTCTGGCAGACCTAGAACCTTCAAGCACCAAATTAAAAAGAGAACAAGAAGGAGACTCCTGAAACTTCTAGCTAAAAAAAAAAACCAAAGAATTCTAGAATAAGATACTTCCATATATATATATATATATATATCTTAGTCTGCACCAAAAAGGGTTACGCAACCACTCTTGAGACAAAGAAAAGAGAGAGAGAGAGAGAGAGAGAGAGAGAGAGAGAGAGAGAGAGGAGAACTTCCGAGTTTGGGCCTGAGACCAAGGTATGTGCTCAATTTTTTCTCTTATGTTTTGCAGGAACCAAAAAGTGTAGGAAAAAACTGAAAAATAAACTCAAGAAACCTCTCTGTAACTCATGGCCAAAATTAGTAACATTTCAAGTTAAACTAAACCTAAATTGGTAAATGTAACAAGGTAGGAAATTCTATGAGGAGTCTAAACAGTTGGAATCAAGGAAAAAGGTCAAGAAATGACCATTTTATGGCCAATTGGTGCATGACTGGAAAACCCAAGTGGGTGTTAGAAACTATACTGTTTGGGGTTCAAAACAATCCCAAATGATTTGTTGAGGGTCCTAGGATCGATTTGATATAAAGATCTCCAAAAACAGACGTCAAAACAAGGAGAAAAATAGCGAAATCCTTGCAGCTCCGGCGACCGGTGCCAGAAAAGACGCCAACACAGTAGCCGAAAAAGCTTGAGAAGAAATGGGTCATGTTTATAATAGTTGGGCCAGACCTTGGGTTGGGTGGGGTCAAGACCCGACCACATGCAGATAGGGTTAGTTTAATGACGTCGTTTTGAACTGATTTTAAAACTTAACTTCAACTTGTTTGAGTGTAAGAATAAGAAATCAAAATTAGGTTTTGAGGATAACTAAAATGCGAATAAGGCTAATAACAGAGATATGTTGTACCAGTTCTTTGGACTAACCTGAACTGGCTGGTTCAAGAGACACTTAGACTGGTTTAGGGTTACAACTTAAGAAACCTTTGGTTCAGTGATTTAATAAAAATAAAGAAAACCCAAACTCTTTAAAATTTGAATTTGACCCCAAAAGTTAGGCATGATGATACTGAGGCCCAAATTTTAAAAAATTAATTCAACTAAGCCCTGGAAAATAATTAAGTAATAAAATAATTTATTTAATTATTGGGGAAAATGACAATTTTGCTTTTGGACACCAAATAAATCAAACAAAGCACAAATAAAATAAATAAATAGTGTATTTCTATTATTTCGGGCATTCCAGACTCAATGATGGAGTCCGTTCTAGCAAACAAAGTACCAAAAAGCGTAACGTGTGAAATTATAAAATTACCAAAATGCCCCTAATATAGTACAAAGCCTAAATAAAGGCCGAATGGGATGAAATTGATACCAATGGAGGCCCAAATAATTGTGAACTCATATATATAACTCAATAATGATTCGCAATCAGAATATCATAAAATATAAAATGACCAAAATACCTCTAAGTACATGAAATACAAAGTAAAGACTGAATAAAGGCGAATCTGATATAAGTAACTATCCTAAGTATAATTATGTGAATTGAAAGGTTAAATAAGACTCCAGAAGAGTTAAAATATAAAATAAAAAATAATCGACGTGTCCCGATGATCAAAAGCAGATACCAAATGAAGTCCAAAGACTTGAAAATGTATATATAAGATACATGGGATATTCTGAGGAACACGATAGGGTCCGGGATAAGAATGATGAAATTACCATTTTGCCCCTAAGGTTAAATAAGTGCTTAATTGATAACGAATGGAATCCAAATGAAGTAAATTATAAGTCTGGACGCTACTAAGCTTATTTAAGGCATTTAATAGCATGAGTGGAAACCCAATAGATAGGTAATAGGCCAATGAACCTAATTAGGGGATCTAATAGACTCCTAAGATGATGAATGAGTCATAAATGGATGAATTCTTATCTGTCTGTGATTGATGATGATTATTCAGGATATGCAAGGATGTGTTTGACGTATTTGGAGATTATCAGAGTATCTATAAATAGAGATAAGCGTAACAGTTTGTAAGTAACTCCTATACTTTAATATAGGTCTTTCCTTGCCAGGTCACATTTATTTTCAAATGCTGCCAAATTTGTACCCTATTTCCTACCTAATGAACTTGATTTCTCTAATTTGATGCCAATCGACTTGTGATTATTTGTTATTCCTATACGTCAAATTGATTGCTTTCCTATATCATTCTGAGAACTTGATTGCTGATTCTTGAGCGTAATTGTACCATCATATATGCCATATCATGATCTTGTGATATATCTTATTGTTGGAGATCTTGTTATTCCATACATTTTATGTCTCATTGATTGAGATTTTGATTGTTTCACACGATTGTATATCCCATATAGAATTTTGATGATCATGATATTTTGTGTGTGCCTGGGGTTGTGCTCAGTCACAATGGCTCACCTCTTCACAGATGGTGTTCTGGACCCGTGTGGTCATTTGTGTCCATTAGAGACTAGAGATGAAAGAGCTCTTACACTATCCAGTAAGCCTGAGAGAGAGGGGCGAACCTGGATATGCGCTTTGGGGGTATACCAGTCCCTGTTTTATTTGCGCATCTGTTTTATTAGAACTCGCTATCGATATTTTTGGCATTCGTTAGATGATCATATTTTATGCCCTATGAATGATCATATTGTTGCAAGCATGATGCATTTTTGATTGGCTAACGCATTTGTTTGTGGCAACAAATCATCATGTTAGGCTAGATCCCATTTTTGCATAACTTTGTCATGACCTTCCTATATTACATTGTGGGATAAGCCTTTTGGACCCTCGGGTCATTGTTATTATATCTTGGTGATTGGTTGTATGATATCTTTTCTTCTATATTCTTGTGGACTAACCCTGACCCATGGCAAAGCTAGGATCTTACTTACTGAGCTTGTTTAAGCTCATTCTATTTGTCTAACATTTTTTAGGATATATCTCTATTGGATTATAAGGCACAAATATATGACATTAGTAAGCCAGGAGGCATTCCAAGTAAGGATCTGATGGCACTAATTTGTGAAGACTTAGGTTCTTTTGGATTGACTCAGGCTATTCAAGTGGGTGACATGATATGATTGAATTCATTGATATGCAATAGAGGCATTGGGACATGGCTTATATATATTGGTACTCTAGAGATATTGGATGTGTATTTATAGACATGCTCTGTGGTATATAACTCTATGGCATATAGATGAGTTACATTTTTTAGATGAAAAGATTTTAAATTCCGCTGCTCTGACCCTACATTTGGAATGCACTTCATCGTCAAGTTCAGAAGTTTGCCTTTGGTTGGTCGCATTATTGGCAGAGAGACAGGCAAGGTGACTAACTAGCATCATATCTTTTTGGCATTCATGTAGGGTGGGGTGCAGGGTATGACAATTAAGCTATACATAGTATTGAGCTAATATATATCTATTGAATTATAGGGACTTTAAAAGGAAAAAGGAAGGTGACAAATTACTAAGATAGAACAAACGAACTGTTAAAGGTAAGTAAATCTCGTAACTCTTACATCTGGTTGTTCTTGGCCATGTTATTTCTTTTATTGCCAAGGTTGTACTTCGAAACGTACCCAATGTTATTGGTTCCACAATTTCATGTTTATTCTATCTTGTGAAGATTTTTGAGTGTTGACTGTTATATGTAAGTAAGTTCCTAGCCATATCATAGTTTATTCTTTGATACTTCCAAATTGTACTCTTATTCCTACTTGACATTTATTGATTTTATAAATTGATAATTGTTCTATCTTGCATGGATTATAGAGAGTTTGACTGTTATATCTTGTAAGTAAAACCTCAAAATCTTTCATGTGGCTGTCTCTAACCATGTCACAAAGTTATCCCTTAGAGCTGCTAATTTTGTAGTCTCATATATACCTGATGTCGATTGATTCCGCAGTGTGATACTTGTCACTACCTGAGACCCACCCTATGCAGATCTCGAACCGCGAACCCAACCCGACACTATTGCCAAACATGATCTCTTAACTTGCTACACAATCAGTGCTACTAACATGAAACAACTATCAAAATATTAACAGTGGAAGACTTTAAATATAAAAGCTGCATGCAATATATATCTAGTTCTCAAAATATAGACTATAAAATTTTTTAACTACTATTCATCGCTAAGATGTGGTTGACATGGGAGGCTACAAGACTGTACTATGTATTACACTTGCAACTTCAAAAAGTAATGTCCAACTCTAAGCTATCAGGCTTTATCGTCTGCTTTCGATATCTGTGCCTAAAAATATAAGTAGTATCTGTATGAGCTATGAAAACTCAGTAAGTAATTCTCTTTTACTTTGCCATGTGTACAGGTCAGTATAGAAGGGCATAATCCAAAAAAAACTAGGATAATGCAAACATGTTAGCCAGTCACGAAATATAGAACTTAATCTCAGATGATAGAAACTCAAATGGTAAAGCAATGAAATCTGTTCTGCTAATAATATCATACTACTACAGTCATGAGCTGTCTCAAGTATAAATTATATACACTCAATAAAAAACTATGAAATCTTATGATCATTCATAATGAAATAATATGATCAAGCTATGAAAATCAATAATAGATACTAATAACAACAAATGTGGATGCACTTTAACTCGAGGCTCGGCATACCCTCTAAGCTCATTTTGTTCCCTTTTTCTTCAATCTCTCAGCCTAGCACTTAACCCGTGAGTTTAGTAATCGACCTCGTAGATCCCACTTTAAATGTCATTTTAATTGCCACTTTAGATTCCCTTTTCTCGACCCGTAGGTCTAGTAAGCATCAGATGGAGTTTGTGACTAAGCACAAAATTTGGCTCTAATAATATATCGAGATCATGCAAAATCCCATGAAAGTAAATGCAATAACACTTTTCTCAGCAGCGAGAATGAAACTGTTGCCTTAATAGGCCAATATAGACTAGGCTACTGAAATCATAAGTCTTGCCCCTCGAGGCCTATGTACAGAGTGTATAGAAATCATGATCAAGATATGTAATAGTCAATAAACACTTTCCACAAGATAGAACAATATCAAATGTAACACCCCAGACTTAATTATTAAATTATGTAATGAAAAACTCTTTTTGAAATCTGATTTGGTATTTAACTGTTTAAATTCAACTGTTTAACAGTGATCAAACCCATGTTAGCAAATGTTAAAAAATTCTGAGAAACTGATTACTGTCACTGAACCCTCAGACACTGAAGCTAACCTAACTAGGAGTTGACTGAAAGAAACCGCGTCGAAAAATAAGCTATAGAATGAAAGTTAGGAAGAAAACAGTGAAACTGCATTAATGCGCAACCAAACGGGGCCTAAGCCCGAAATATGGGAAAAAGACCAAAAATGTGGCCAAGAGGATTTGATCCCTTGACCAAACTAGGCAAAATTTGGTTTACCAAAAAAATTACCACCTAGGCTAGGAACACTTTTGTGTATATATGTACAAAGATATGTATATAAGTATAAATCTGATTTGGCCTCTCCCCAAAGTGGCCAATGGACATGCATGCAACACCTCAGCATGCATCACCCTAAGCCCTAGCCATCATGCCTATAGTTCATGATTAAACCTTTCTTCCAACCAGATTTCATGCAATACAATCATGCATGTGGGAAGATGGAAGGTTAAGAGAAAATGTGAGATATGTGTGTCCCCCTATATGCATGAGACCAGATCTGTATTGAGGGTTTAGTTTACTGTTTTAGAGAGAGTGTGGGTTAGAGAGAAAGGGAGAGAATCTAGAGAGAGAAAGTGAGACCTTGTGTGTGAGTTTGGCCATTGAAGAAGCAATAGAAGGGAGCTAAGGTCTGGGAGTGCACGGAGGGATCAAAGCCAACTTATTGAAGTTCTGTTTGAGCACAGCCAGTGAGGGAGACCACTGTACGAAGGTCAGTTGTCCAAAATTTTCTGAAATTTTCCTCTTTGATTTGGCTACTGTTTTATAGCTTTTAGGATTGTTAATGCATGTATCATGTTTAGACCATAAAATCTGGATCGATTGTGAACATTTGGACCATCAGAACTGCCCCAAAAACCCAAACCCGTAGCAACCGCCATTGATGGACCTTGAGGTTGCAGGTTTGATTCGACCTCAACCAACCGAACTTTGGATGATCAAAACATGAAATGGACCCTCCTAGGACCCCGAAAAACACTATACACGACCTAGAGACCTAGGTCTAAGCCCTCAAAACCGAGGCTATTCTTCTCGGCCCAAAAACCAAACCTTTAAACTAGACCCCTAAATGGTTGAGAACCAAACCCCGTCCAAAATGGTTGAGAAACGAGGCCGTGCAACCCAACTGAAATTCCCCCTGAACGTCGGCCGAAACAGAGCACCATGGATGAACCCGAAGCTTGAAACCAATGCCAAGAGGTTCGTTTTACTCCCAGAAGTCGTTTAGGATCAAAACCTGTTGAAAATCGCACCTAAAACTCCACGAAATAGAGGGAGAAAATTCTACAATTTTCTAGGCAACAGTGGCCCTAGACGGGTGAAGACGACGAACAATATGGGTCGGGCATGGATCGAGTTTTCGGGTCGGGTCCCGACCCGACCGAGAAACGGATAACCCGTTTAAAACCAAACTGTGTCGTTTTAACATAACTGATTTTAAATTTTAAATTTTAGGGCTGACGTCAGCATGACGTCAGCACATTACCCTGAACCAGTCAGAACCGGATTGGACCGGTCCGGTTCAATTGCTTAAGGATTGAACCCTTTGGTTCAGTTCAAACCTTTTGGAAAATTGCAAACCAACCCCCAACAGTTCTGAATATTACACTGTGGCCCAGTTTCTGATGTTTTAATTCATTTATACCCCTGATAATTTAATAAATAATAAATTAAATTAATTAATTAATTTATTAATTAAATAAAAATGACCAAATTACCCCTAGGTCATAAATAGGTCAAATGAAGTCCAAATAAGTCAAACGAATAGTGTATTTTCACTATTTCAATCATTCCGGACTCAATGGTGGAGTCCGATTTGGGAAATTAAGTCCCGAAAAATACAAACACGTAGGAGTAAATGACCATACTACCCCTGATGATACTCGAACCCAAATACAACTAAAAGATAGTCTATTTTTGACTATGTCAGACATTCCGGACTCAACGGTGAGGTCCGTATTAGCAGATAAAGTGCCGAAAAATGCAACACACGAAATTACCAAATTGCCCCTGACACTGTTTAGAACCCAAACAAAGTCCGATTGAGACGAAACTGAAAACAATAGAAACCCTGACACGTAGGGGACTATACACGTGATTGGATGACGAATCGGAGTCGAAACTTCACAACTGTGAAATGACCAAAATACCCCTAACCCTGTATCAAGTTAGATAACATCCGAATGAACTAAGAACTAACCCAATGAAAGCTTAAATAATTTCATGACCGGACTGTCTAGAGGTAGTACACATCCTGACTTCTTGGGATCATGCTATAGGATAAAAACTCAAGCCAGTCATGGAAGGGAAAAACAAAAAATTTACCATTATGCCTAAAGCCGAAAGACTAGCTGACAAGAAGCAACAGGAGTTCATGCAACAACTATTATGGCAACAAAAGATTATCGAACGGAACATAAGGATAGCCAAAACAACCGAGGTAGTCTCCGTTCGACCGTTTATATACAAGATGCGTACCAAGGCAATGGTCGCGGAGGCTAAACTAAAGAAACAGGAAGACACGGAAACCCTGAAAGAGTGGGTGCAAAGGTGATTTTCAATTATCATAAAACACATAGACAGAGAGATAGTCTAACTCAGGTTGAAATTTGAATTAAAATAAACCAAGTTAAGATTCATGTGAGATTTATGAAATGTTCATAAATTTTCTAGGATAAAGAAGGATAAGAAGAAGAGAAAGGCTTCTCAGTTAAGTCCCGTTACCGCACAAGGTGAGTAACCTAGACTCCTGAATTGGTGTATAAGTACACCGTCTAGTTATTGTACTTTTTTTAAATACTGTACTGTACTGTTCCTACTGATATACTGTCTTTCATGCTTCTACTCAATGCATGACTATATTTTACCCTGTCTGATTTCACTGTTCTGTATTGAAATGAAATTATCCTTGTTTTTACTAAAAGAATAACTGACTCATGGTACCAAATTCAGTCTTGAACACTGTATGAGCATATTGCACTATTTAAATTGTGCATACTGTACTGTTATCCTGTTATACTGTTCTGCTCCGCTCATTATTGAACTGTTCTGTTGCTATGATGTTTTGACTGTATTCTTGTTTTAAATATTGTTCAAATATACGGATTTAACTATATCCTCTGAAATGTCTGATCCGACCACCTGTTTTATAAACAACAATGGTTTGAAACCCATGACAGGGGACCCGTGTTACTCACTGGGCTTTTTAAAGCTCACCCCTTCCCTAACATTTTTCAGGTGAGGGACCCAGCGACCAGGATTAGCGGGTTGGAGACCCGGAGAACTATTTTGAAGAACTTATGAATTAACCATTTTTGTACCTAACTCCATTTTTGAATATGATGTACTGAAACCTAAGACTCGTATCTTTTGTAGGACAATGATGTAATAGTTAACCATGGATGTATTAATGGCTCTGCCAAGGTGTTATGCATTCCCTTAGTTCCGCTGCAACTTATATTAATTGAATGCATTGTACTTGGATGTTACTGATGAATGGCCTGTGGTTAGGCTTACCGTCGGCATTTTGATTTCAAAAAAAAAAAAACCCGATGGGTGCCTAACTGGTCGGTTGCATGCCCCTAATCCGCACCGGGTGGGTATGGGGGATGTGACAAGAGTTGGTATCAGAGCCTTAGGTTTTACATCCCGAACATAGAACAGAACTTTAGGGTCACCAAAGAACTGAACCCTTAGGGAGTATATGCTCGAGTGGTAGGAACCTTGAGCTAACAATGATCTGAGTATCGTTCTATGAAGATACGCTGAACGAGAGTACTGAAAATTACTTTATTCTGTCTCAGATGCCGCCACGGACAAGAAACGGCAATAGGGAACCGCAAGCCCCGACA
This sequence comes from Nyssa sinensis, assembly GCA_008638375.1. Classification (NCBI taxonomy): domain Eukaryota; kingdom Viridiplantae; phylum Streptophyta; class Magnoliopsida; order Cornales; family Nyssaceae; genus Nyssa; species Nyssa sinensis. Next base: position 29,725,547 of record CM018046.1, read on the forward strand.
GAGAGTGCTGCTATACGCGAAATGCGGGCAACTTTGGCTCAGTTCGCCCGAGCTATAGAGGGGTTGAATAGAACCCTGCAGCAAAATCAAACCGGACCAGTCAATAATCCGGCTGAAGCCCCAGCTATGCCACCCCCGCCTGCTCTGGTGCCACCTGTTGGAGTTGGCATCCGCAACGAACTACTGGATAGGTTTCACAAGTTGAGACCTCCATCCTTCGAGACAGTCACAGAGCCTGAGCAGGCCGAAAAATGGGTGACGGCAATGGAGAAAGCTTTTGGACTTCTAATATGTACGGAGGAGGAGAAGGTGAGGCTAGCCACTTATAAGCTTCATGGGGAGGCGTATAATTGGTGGTTAGAGGTGCAACGGCAGAACCCAGTTATGACATGGGCGGATTTTGTGGAAAGGTTTTACAGCATGTTCTTTCCGTCGACAGTCCGTGAGAGGAGAATTCAGGAGTTCACAAATCTGCAGCAAGGAGAGATGTCGGTGATCCAGTATGCTGCAAAATTCTCAGCCCTGTCCAGATTCGCCCCCTCTCTAATACAGGGAGAAAGGGACAAGGCGAGGAAGTTCCAAGGAGGCCTTCGCCTAGGACTTCGAACAAGGGTATCTGCTTTTGAGCTATACACGTATTCGGATGTATTGAACAAGGCCCTTGTCATCGAAAAGGACATGGAGAAGTATAATCAACTCAAAGACCAAGGACGGAAGAACAAGGGGAAAAGTTTCCAGAAATCCCAACCTTCAAAGAAGCAGAAAACTGAAGGTCGAGGCAAAGGGGAGAAAGGTCAGAAGAAAGCAAGGGAGGTGACTAAGTGCCCACATTGTCAACAGTCTCATCCAGGAGAATGCCGTAAGCTGACCGGTGCATGTTACCGGTGCGGGAAAAAGGGACACCTGGTCAAAGACTGCCCGCAGCCACCACCCGATATAAGAGCCCCAGCTCCGATTACCACTGCTACGACACAGAGGCTCCTTCCAGCAGCCCCCACCAGAGATAAGGGCAAGGCACCTCGAGGACGACCAGGGAGGGTGTTTGCCCTAGTGCTAGGGGAGACATCTACTGTCAATACTGTGGTAGCAGGTACACTCCCGATCTGTGAAACTTCTGCACATGTGCTTGTTGATTCCGGATCCACACACTCTTTTATATCTCCACTGTTTACTGATAAACTGCATAGAACACCTGAACCTATGAATGAACTGTTGTCTGTACAAACCCCCTTCGGGATACGAATGATTGGGTCCAAAATCCTGAAGGACTGTAGTGTAGAAATTGGGGATTAAGAGCTGTCAGTAGACCTAATACCCTTGGACATCAAGGGATTCGATGTGATCTTAGGCATGGACTGGCTGTCTCGCAACCACGCCACCATCAACTGTTTTGAGAAGAAGGTGTTGTTTCGACGCCCGGGGCAACCCGAATTTGTATTTAGTGGAAAAGGCGTTGTTTCTCCACCCTACCTCATCTCTGCCATCCAGGCAGGAAGATTATTAAGGAAAGGTTGTCTTGGATACCTGTGTAGCATTCTGGATACCCAAGCCCAAACTCCCCCATTGTTAGAAGTGCCAGTTGTCTATGAATTTCCTGATGTGTTCCCTGAGGACTTACCGAGTGGGACGGTTGATCGAGAGATTGAATTTTCTATCGACCTCGTTCCCGGAACTCAACCGGTATCTAAAGCCCCGTACCGAATGGCTCCATCAGAATTAAAAGATCTGAAGGCTCAATTACAAAAGCTGTTGGAGAAGGGATTCATCCGACCCAGTGTGTCACCCTGGGGAGCTCCAGTATTATTTGTGAAGAAGAAGGATGGCTCTCTGAGACTTTGTATCGATTATTGAGAGCTCAATAAAGTGACAGTGAAGAACAAGTATCCGCTCCCACACATCGATGAGCTGTTTGATCAATTGCAAGGAGCAAGTGTGTTTTCCAAGATCGATTTACGGACTGGATACCATCAACTTAAGGTCAAGAATACTGACATATCGAAAACGGCCTTCCGAACCCGATATGGTCATTACGAGTTCTTGGTCATGCCTTTTGGTGTGACCAATGCTCCTGCTGCATTTATGAATTTAATGAATCGGGTCTTCAAGACATATTTGGATGATTTCATTATTGTTTTCATTGATGACATATTGGTGTACTCACGAAGCGAAGAGGAGCACGAAAGGCGCTTGAGAATAGCGTTACAGACCCTGAGGGAGCACAAGTTATATGCAAAATTCAAAAAGTGTGAATTCTGGCTACCCAGCATCTCTTTTTTGGGCCATGTGATTTCTGAGGAAGGTGTTGCTGTAGATCCGCATAAGATAGAGGCTATACTGAATTGGCCCCAACCAACCACCGTGACCGAGATCCGAAGTTTTCTTGGGTTGGCAGGTTATTATTGACGCTTCGTTAAGGATTTTGCTAAGTTGGCGAAGCCGCTCACCCACCTGACTAAGAACAAGGTGCCATTCATTTGGACGGATGAGCAGGAACGGAGTTTCCAACTACTCAAGGAGAAGTTGACTACAGCACCAGTTCTGACTATTCCCACCAAGGAGGGAAAGTTCGTCATTTATTGTGATGCTTCCCACAAGGGTTTGGGATGTGTCTTAATGCAAGACGGTAGAGTTATTGCCTACGCCTCTAGACAACTTCGACCACATGAACAGAATTATCCAACCCATGATTTGGAATTAGCGGCGGTAGTATTTGCTTAAAAAATCTGGCGCCACTATCTATATGGGGAGGTATGTGAGATCTTTACTGACTATAAGAGCCTGAAGTACTTCTTTATACAAAAGGAGCTGAAAATGAGGCAACGGCGTTGGCTCGAATTAATCAAAGACTATGATGTGACGATCCTGTATCATCCTGGCAAGGCTAATGTAGTAGCCGATGCTTTGAGCAGAAAGTCTGGCAATCTTGCCTATATGATTACTACTCAAGAGGAGCTGATTCGAGACCTGGATGAGATGGGCATTGAGGTGATCCCACCAGGTGGTACAGCATATTTGGCCAATCTAACAGTTGAGTCTACATTGGTAGAACGGATCAAAGCAGGACAAGCTCAGGATGAGGAGTTAGTCAAAATCTACAAGGAAGTAGAGACAATTGGAAAGACTGATTTTGATATTCAAGAGGGAATTCTGCGGTATCAAGGTAGGCTATGTGTGCCTAAGATAGACAAGTTGAGGAAGGAAATTTTGGAGGAAGCCCACAATTCAAGGTTCACGGTACACCCCGGAAACACAAAGATGTACCATGACCTTAGGGAACTGTACTGGTGGCCCGGTTTGAAAAGGGATGTGGCTGATTTTATCGCTCACTGTACAAGTTGCCAACAAGTAAAGGTTGAGCATCAACGCCCCAGCGGATTTTTGCGACCACTCCCTATTCCAGAATGGAAGTGGGACCACATCACCATGGATTTCGTATCTGGCTTTCCCAAGTCTTCGAAAGGCTTTGACGCCATCTGGGTCATCGTTGATCGATTGACCAAATCTGCACACTTTCTGCCCGTACAAATGACTTTCAGCATGGAAAGGTTAGCCACGTTGTACATTCAAGAAATTGTACGCTTACATGGCACACCCTTGTCCATCGTTTCTGACCGAGACCCAAGATTTGTGTCACGTTTCTGGAAAAGCCTGCAGAAGGCACTCGGCACCGAGCTTAAGTTTAGTACGGCATATCACCCACAGACGGATGGACAGTCCGAGAGAGTAATACAGATGTTGGAGGATATGCTACGACTGTGTGCACTGGATTTCAAAGGAAATTGGGCAGAACATTTGCCATTGGTCGAGTTCGCCTATAACAACAGTCATCAGGCCAGCATTAAAATGGCACCATATGAGGCACTGTACGGAAGGAGGTGTCGATCTCCACTCTGCTGGGCTGAAGCTAGTGAACAGAAGCTACTTGGGCCGGATCTAGTACAAAAAACCACTGAACAGATTCAGAAAATTTGGAGTAGGTTACAAACGGCCCAGAGCCGATACAAGAGCTACGCGGACAACAGAAGAAAGGATTTGGAATTTGAAGTAGGTGACCTTGTGTTCCTCAGAGTGTCACCATTGAAAGGAGTACTTCGGTTGGGGAAGAAGGGCAAGTTAAGTCCTCACTATATCGGTCCATTCAAGATCCTGAAAAGAGTTGGACCAGTCGCGTATAGTTTGGCGCTACCACCCGAGCTAGATAAAGTACACCATGTTTTCCATGTATCGATGTTGAGGAAGTGTGTACTTGAACCCGGACAAGTTATTGAACATGAGCCACTCCAGCTGAGGGAGGATTTGTCATATGAAGAACAACCGGTGCAAATTCTGGATCATAAGGAAAAGACTTTGCGCAACAAGGCAATCCCACTGGTGAAGGTTTTATGGAAGAACCACACGACTGAGGAAGCAACGTGGGAGCGCAAAGCAGAAATGCGTGAATTGTACCCAGAGTTGTTCACTGGAGTGTAGTTAGGCTGAGTTTTGGGGACAAAACTCTTTTGAAGGAGGGGAGGATGTAACACCCCAGACTTAATTATTAAATTATGTAATGAAAAACTCTTTTTGAAATCTGATCTGGTATTTAACTGTTTAAATTCAACTGTTTAACACTGATCAAACCCATGTTAGCAAATGTTAAAAAATTCTGATTACTGATTACTGTCACTGAACCCTCAGACACTGAAGCTAACCTAACTAGGAGTTGACTGAAAGAAACCGCATCGAAAAATAAGCTACAGAATGAAAGTTAGGAAGAAAACAGTGAAACTGCATTAATGCGCAGCCAAACGGGGCCTAAGCCCGAAATATGGGAAAAAGACCAAAAATGTGGCCAAGAGGATTTGATCCCTTGACCAAACTAGGCAAAATTTGGTTTACCAAAAAAATTACCACCTAGGCTAGGAACACTTTTGTGTATATATGTACAAAGATATGTATATAAGTATAAATCTGATTTGGCCTCTCCCCAAAGTGGCCAATGGACATGCATGCAACACCTCAGCATGCATCACCCTAAGCCCTAGCCATCATGCCTATAGTTCATGATTAAACCTCTCTTCCAACCAGATTTCATGCAATACAATCATGCATGTGGGAAGATGGAAGGTTAAGAGAAAATGTGAGATATGTGTGTCCCCCTATATGCATGAGACCAGATCTGTATTGAGGGTTTAGTTTACTGTTTTAGAGAGAGTGTGGGTTAGAGAGAAAGGGAGAGAATCTAGAGAGAGAAAGTGAGACCTTGTGTGTGAGTTTGGCCATTGAAGAAGCAATAGAAGGGAGCTAAGGTCTGGGAGTGCACGGAGGGATCAAAGCCAACTTGTTGAAGTTCTGTTTGAGCACAGCCAGTGAGGGAGACCACTGTACGAAGGTCAGTTGTCCAAAATTTTCTGAAATTTTCCTCCTTGATTTGGCTACTGTTTTATAGCTTTTAGGATTGTTAATGCATGTATCATGTTTAGACCATAAAATCTGGATCGATTGTGAACATTTGGACCATCAGAACTGCCCCAAAAACCCAAACCCGTAGCAACCGCCATTGATGGACCTTGAGGTTGCAGGTCTGATTCGACCTCAACCAACCGAACTTTGGATGATCAAAACATGAAATGGACCCTCCTAGGACCCCGAAAAACACTATACACGACCTAGAGACCTAGGTCTAAGCCCTCAAAACCGAGGCTATTCTTCTCGGCCCAAAAACCAAACCTTTAAACTAGACCCCTAAACTGAGATTTAAGGATGGGGGATCGAAGCCCTTGCTGTGTGGATTTCAAATAACCAAACCCCGTCCAAAATGGTTAAGAAACGAGGCCATGCAACCCAACTGAAATCCCCCCTGAACGTCGGCCTAAACAGAACACCATGGATGAACCCGAAGCTTGAAACCAATGCCAAGAGGTTCGTTTTACTCCCAGAAGTCGTTTAGGATCAAAACCTGTTGAAAACCGCACCTAAAACTCCATGAAATAGAGGGAGAAAATTCTGCAATTTTCTAGGGCAACAGTGGCCCTAGACGGGTGAAGACGATGAACAGTACGGGTCGGGCATGGATCGGGTTTTCGGGTTGGGTCCCGACCCGACCGAGAAACGGATAACCCGTTTAAAACCAAACTGTGTCGTTTTAACATAACTGATTTTAAATTTTAAATTTTAGGGCTGACGTCAGCATGACGTCAGCACATTACCCTGAACCGGTCAGAACCGGATTGGACCAGTCCGGTTCAATTGCTTAAGGACTGAACCCTTTGGTTCAGTTCAAACCTTTTGGAAAATTGCAAACCAACCCCCAACAGTTCTGAATATTACACTGTGGCCCAGTTTCTGATGTTTTAATTCATTTATACCCCTGATAATTTAATAAATAATAAATTAAATTATTTAATTAATTTATTAATTAAATAAAAATGACCAAATTACCCCTAGGTCATAAATAGGTCAAATGAAGTCCAAATAAGTCAAACGAATAGTGTATTTTCACTATTTCAATCATTCCGGACTCAATGGTGGAGTCCGATTTGGGAAATTAAGTCCCGAAAAATACAAACACGTAGGAGTAAATGACCATACTGCCCCTGATGATACTCGAACCCAAATACAACTAAAAGATAGTCTATTTTGACTATGTCAGACATTCCGGACTCAACGGTGAGATCCGTATTAGCAGATAAAGTGCCGAAAAATGCAACACACGAAATTACCAAATTGCCCCTGACACTGTTTAGAACCCAAACAAAGTCCGATTGAGACGAAACTGAAAACAATAGAAACCCTGACACGTAGGGGACTATACACGTGATTGGATGACAAATCGGAGTCGAAACTTCACAACTGTGAAATGACCAAAATACCCCTAACCTTGTATCAAGTTAGATAACATCCGAATGAACTAAGAACTAACCCAATGAAAGCTTAAATAATTTCATGACCGGACTGTCTAGAGGTAGTACACATCCTGACTTCTTGGGATCATGCTATAGGATAAAAACTCAAGCCAGTCATGGAAGGGAAAAACAAGAAATTTACCATTATGTCTAAAGCCGAAAGACTAGCTGACAAGAAGCAACTGGAGTTCATGGAACAACTATTATGGCAACAAAAGATTATCGAACGGAACATAAGGATAGCCAAAACAACCGAGGTAGTCTCCGTTCGACCGTTTATATACAAGATGCGTACCAAGGCAATGGTCGCGGAGGCTAAACTAAAGAAACAGGAAGACACGGAAACCCTGAAAGAGTGGGTGCAAAGGTGATTTTCAATTATCATAAAACACATAGACAGCGAGATAGTCTAACTCAGGTTGAAATTTGAATTAAAATAAACCAAGTTAAGATTCATGTGAGATTTACGAAATGTTCATAAATTTTCTAGGATAAAGAAGGATAAGAAGAAGAGAAAGGCTTCTCAGTTAAGTCCCGTTACCGCACAAGGTGAGTAACCTAGACTCCTGAATTGGTGTATAAGTACACCGTTTAGTTATTGTACTTTTTTTAAATACTGTACTGTACTGTTCCTACTGATATACTGTCTTTCATGCTTCTACTCAATGCATGACTATATTTTACCCTGTCCGATTTCACTGTTCCGTATTGAAATGAAATTATCCTTGTTTTTACTAAAAGAATAACTGACTCATGGTGCCAAATTCAGTCTTGAACACTGTATGAGCATATTGCACTATTTAAATTGTGCATACTGTACTGTTATCCTGTTATACTGTTCTGCTCCGCTCATTATTGAACTGTTCTGTTGCTATGATGTTTTGACTGTATTCTTGTTTTAAATATTGTTCAAATATACGGATTTAACTATATCCTCTGAAATGTCTGATCCGACCACCTGTTTTATAAACAACAATGGTTTAAAACCCATGACAGGGGACCCGTGTTACTCACTGGGCTTTTTAAAGCTCACCCCTTCCCTAACATTTTTCAGGTGAGGGACCCAGCGACCAGGATTAGCGGGTTGGAGACCCAGAGAACTATTTTGAAGAACTTATGAATTAACCATTTTTGTACCTAACTCCATTTTTGAATATGATGTACTGAAACCTAAGACTCGTATCTTTTGTAGGACAATGATGTAATAGTTAACCATGGATGTATTAATGGCTCTGCCAAGGTGTTATGCATTCCCTTAGTTCTGCTGCAACTTATATTAATTGAATGCATTGTACTTGGATGTTACTGATGAATGGCCTGTGGTTAGGATTACCGTCGGCATTTTGATTTCAAAAAAAAAAAAAAATCCGATGGGTGCCTAACTGGCCGGTTGCATGCCCCTAATCCGCACCGGGTGGGTATGGGGGATGTGACATCAAATATGGACTCAATAAACTTTTTGGCATGTATGGAATATAATAGATAATATAAGAAAAACTGTTGACATGGCTGGAAGTATCACATGCAGAGATTAGAATTTTACTTACCTCTTAAACCATTTCATTTCTTTCTCAATAAAATCAAGTCACCTTTCCTTTCTCTTTGAAGTCCCTATTCGTCAATAGATAATATATCTCAGTTTACCTTTTCATAATCTATGTTATTCATCAAATTTTATGCCTTTTTAGTATTGGTATCTCTTTTACTAAAATAAACTCTATTATTGAATGTGAAACATCGAACAAAGTCGGTTTAGACTTTTGCGGAATTCAATTCAGACATCTGTACTAAAAAGGGTAAAATGGTCATTTTACACTTTTATGGTATTTTATCCTTCAGGACTCTGTCTTGTAAAACAGACCCTTCCATTGGCTTTAGAACATCTGATACATAAAGAAAACACTATACAATTACAATTTTTGGACTACGTTTTAATTTTCATTAATTATCTAAATTTATTTAAATAAATTATTTCAATTTATATTTTATATTAAACGGGTGGGTTTTTGGACACATGTGTCCATGTGGCACAGTGGCACGCTTGGTGGGTTTAAAAACTTTCTTCACTCGTGGTCTAGGCATCGATTCCTGGGGGCAAGAGCCCCCTTTTTTTTCATTGTATTCTTAAACCAAACAGTGTTTAGGGCTTTAAACCTAGAATGCGATATCCGAAATCAATTTAGGATAACAAATCAATTTCTAAGCACCGTAACCAAACACCCCTTATCCTAATTTAATTTAAAAGCAAGGACATACTTAAATGATGTAGTTTAATTCCCTACCCTCCCTATATGGCACCGTTTTGGAAAGGCACTATTCATCATCTCCCTTGACAATCCGGTGATACTCCAGTATAGTTTCGTTGCCTTCTCCGGCGATGGCCAAGTTTTTTCGACCATTTCTTGGCCTGAAATCAATGCGATTCTTTTCATTTTTTCATGGGGAGTTCATATCTAAACTCAATTTTTGATTTAACCCAACCAAACTCCATGAATAGGCCTAAATAGTAGCTCTGGCTAGAAAATGCAATTTTCCGGCGAGCCCAATTCGTGATGTTTTCTTCACTGTTTCTCCCTATTTCTCTTTCTAAATTCTTCTTGCACCATTGAGGATCAGTTCCTCATGGTTTAACTCAAGTTTAGAGCATAACAACCCTAAGAACCGAATTATCCTCAAGACCTACAACTGTCTATATCTCCCTCATTCCTTGACCATTTTACTTGATTCAAATTGCTAATTGAACCATTTTTCATGATTTCTAAGACCTTATATTTAGAACTAAACGAATATACCTGAATTATCGAAACAGAAAAGAGATTTGCACTCACCCGTGTGAGCTTTTGGCTTGCAGTTTCCCACTCCTTTCTCTTGGCTTTTCTTCCTTTGCTTCACTTCTGAATCTTAGAATTGCTCTCTGTTTCTTGGTTTCCTATGATTGCTTCTGAATTTCTCAAATTGAGCAACTGTATTTATATGGAAATTTCCACCCAACTTGCCCACTTGCAGCCATTGATTTTCTTTCTCTTCCTCCTATTTCTACCTCAAGGTTGGACCACTTTTTGATGAATTTTTGCTAGCTTAACACCTACTATTCTTTTAATTTCCTTAATTCAAGAAATTTTTATATATACTATATTATATATATAATACACACACTCATAAACTCCTTCTCACACACACAGTGTCCGCTATGTGTGTGAGGAATCCACCTTGCATGCTGCACACACACACACTTTGTGTATGTGGTTTGTGTATTATGTATATATATATATATATACTTTACATATTATACTTATATAATACATATACATACATAACTGTATATATATATATACTTGTATGTACCCTATTTTTATACTTGTATATTTACATATATATATATATATACTACTATATGTACATATATATATATATACTTATACTCACATACGTACAGGATGTACTATACACGTACTTCAAGGCATAAAATGGCATATGGGCACGATTCTTTGTGTTGTTGGGTCCCTCATACAGGTGCCCTCGAGGTACTGGGGTGTGATTATTATTCTACTCATGTGTTTGAACTCATCGCTGGCTTACAAACTATACCTCATTTATTTAGAATTCAAAATCGGGTTACAATTCAATATTACACTACTTGATCTGGTCTACCTCAGTTTACGTGCTATATTTTGGGTCAGGGTATTACAATACTTGTTCTATCTTGTGGACATTATTGAGAAATTGGTTGTTATGTCTTGATCACGGATGTTGTACACTTTGTACCATGCCAACTACTATGTTCAATGTTCTCACTATTGAGAAAAATGGATGATATTTCATATATATGTACACTATTCATGGAATTATAATGATCATGATATATTATGAGAACTTGAAGTTGTGCTCAGTCACAACGTCCATCCGATGCTTTTCTGAGTTGATGGACCTACGGGTCAAGGTCCATGAAGGACATATGGCAAAAGATGCGTATATAGTTGCTAATCTGATTACTTGTTCATATCTATACCTTGCTTGTATATTTTAAAGTCTCTATGCTATCCAGTAGCCTGAAGGGTGAGTGGACCTGGAAGAGCATTTTTGAGGGTGTGCTATCTAATGGTTTGAAGAGGGAGTGAATCTAGATGAGAATGGTACAGTGGTTCAAAAGGGGAGTGAGCCTGGATGTGATTCAAAGGGGGAGTGAATTTGGATGTGATTCGAAGGGGGAATGAATCTGGATGTGGTTCGAAGGGGGAGTGAACCTGGATGAGTGGTTCGAAGGGGGAGTGAACCTGAATGTGCACTTTTACTAGAAATATGCCAAGCCGTAATAACCAAGAGGGTGCCAAGCCCTGAACAGAATGTGCATAAAAAATGTTTATTGATATCATATCTTTTATTAAACTCATAGAATGATCATGTTTTTCCCTATGAATAATCATATGTTTTGAAAGCTTATCCATTGATTTACGATTGGTTATCTTATGATTGTGGCAGTATGACTATTGTTTAGGCCAAACCCTTATTGATGATCTCATATCATTTGATATTCACTTATTCTTACTGATATGGGATATGCCTTGGACCTAAGAGCCATTTCTATTATTTCACGTTTTGGACTAGTGGCTATTGGATGCTCTATTCTAATGACTATTGTGATGCTCTATTCTAGTGATTATTGTGATATTCTATTCTGGTGACTATGGTGACACTCTACTCTATTGGCTATTGTGATGCTTCATTTTATTGGTTATGATGACATTCTATTCAATTGGCTATTATGAAATTCTACTAGCTATTGTGATATTCATTTTATTAGCTATTATGGCATTCTACTGGCTATTGAGATATTCATTCTATTGGCTATTATGGCATTCTACTAGCTATTGTGATATCCATTCTATTAGCTATTGAGATATTCTTTCTTACTGGCTATAGTAGCATCCTACTTCATGACTGGTTATCATGTTATCATATACTTGTTATCTTGGATTATGTTATTTCTATATTGACTCTGACCTATGACAGAGAGAAGGGGATTTACTTACTGAGCTTTGTTAGCTCATTCAGACTTACTTATTATTTCAAGAAAGGACGTTGAGAGACAGTAGTAGGAGCTTAAGAACATAAGAGAGCATTTTGAAAAATGTAATAGAGAAGATGCTATAATTCTCCCAAGTATTCACCACATAAGGGTGATGTAATGTTGGTTCCCATTTTGATATATGTAGAACCTTGTTATGACTATTTAAGACTTCTGCTGTATAACTGTTTAAGATTTTATATTACACATTGTTGTCACTAATACAAAGGAAAGAAAAAGTAGGGACGGCCAATGGGCCAGCCCCGCGATCCCAAATTTGCACAAGGTGAGTTTCGGGTCGTGACAAAATGGTATTTAAGATAAGCCTTACGTTCTAGTGAGTCGTGGGAGACAGGATTAGAATACAAAGAATGTAAGTCTAAGAGTCAATCGACAAATGACATTTAAATTGCTATGTTAGACCTTTACGTGAACATTGATTGTTATCTTACATGAACACCGACTAATTATCTTTTATAGCAATGGTTAACACAAGGAATACACCGCTAGCTATGAATCAATTAGATTGCTTAGAGCGACTAATGAAAAGAGTTATTGAGGCTCCACCTAAAAGTCAAGCTAGTACAAGTGAACCAATACGACAAGAGCATCCTATCAACATATGTAGCCGACAAAGGAACGAAAGGGATCAGACGTTCCCATATAAGCGCTTTCAAGAGATGAAGCCGTCATCTTTTTACTGGACGAAGGGATCCATAGCAGCCAAGGAGTGGCTGTTAGAAATGAACATGATCTTTCGTATCCTGACATGCACAGAGGCCAGGGAACTGCTTATAAGCAAACGAATAATAGGGAACCGCTTATAAGCCGAGGAGTGCCACATTTATGTTCAAGCGAGCCGCTTACAAATGGTGGCTATTAGAAGAGGCCAGGGAACCGAATATGGACTGGCAATGATTCACTGTGATCCTCAACGAAAAATATTTCCCCTAGGAAGCCAAGGATCTGAAAGTTTCTAAATTTCTGGTCTTACAACAGGGTAGTATGACGGTGGACGAATAAGAGGCCACATTTACTGAATTGTCCAAGTTTGCCCCCAATGTCATCAACACTGAGAACATGAAAGCCCAGAAGTTTAAAGGCGCACTAAGATGTGCATCAAAGATCGAATTAGACCCTACCGGTTGATGGTAAGATCATCGAGCAAGGCGAAGAGAAGTTTGCCAAAAAAGGAATGAGCCAAAGACTAGGTGGCAACTAGGATAGAGGGCAGAGATCTTCATTTTCCTAGGCCAAAGTCGGATCACAAAATTCAGGGCCTAGTTAGAGAAGGACCAATTACAACGATAAAGGCTCAACTAAATGCCCCAACTGCCTAAGATTCCACGAAGGACCATGTCCCAACAACACCAATACTTGTTACTCCTGTGGCTAGACTCCGCACTTCATAAAGAACTGCCCCCCAGAATAATAGATCTATGATCAGTACCACACCTACCCCATCAGCCCCAATGATTAGATCTCAGACCCATATCAATAGGCCAAGGAACGAATAACAACCTGTGGAGAAGGTCTTCTCTATTACACCGTAGGCTGATTAGGCTACTACATCAGTAGTCGTAGGTACCCTTCTAGCTTTTTCACAACGTTCATAGCCTGCTCAGATTTTATACTAGCTCTACACACTTGAGGTTTATAGAAAGAGTTATACAATGTTCTGATGTGACTGATAAACTTGATCCTCAGTAGAAAGTTCTTATAGGTAAAAGTGAGCATCTTTCTAAGGTTCATGTTTAGATTATGAAAAATCCACCAGACTGAGAAACGCCAAGTTTAGGGACCAAACTTATTTAAGAGGGGGAAAATGTAATACCCCGACCCAAAATGTAATTGTGCAACCACTATAAACCCGAATTGTTAAGGTTTGTTTTATGATATTGAATAAATAGCCCAATTTTAGAATACGAACAGTCCCGAGTACTCGGGGTAATACCCGAGCAAGTCATGAGTAGGTATCAATGTATGTGTACGTATATATAAGTATATTATACATATATGGGTATATATGTATATATGTTAGTATATGTGTATTAATGTGTGTATATTATATGTATATGAATGTATGTGTGAAACTGTGTGTATAAGTGTGTGTATGTGTGTGAATACAAGTGTATAGTTGTATGTATATTTTATATGTATACAGGTGTGTGTGTGTGTGTGTGTGTGTCTGTATATATATAGGATGTGTCTCATATATATATATATATATGCTGTAATATGTATGTATAAAGGAACTATGTGTGCTGTGAGTGTGTCGGTGTGTATGTGTTAGAGGATATGTGAGGATGCCGACCTAATATATATATATATATATAATATACGTATTGAAATATCAACCAATATTAAAAGGAAAAGAAATAAAATATCAAAGAAGAAAAGCGAGAGAGAAAGAGAGAGAGAGAGAGAGAGAGAGAGAGAGAGAGAGAGAGATACAAAGAAGGAAGACGGCGGAAGATATTTGTGTTTTGAGCCTATAAACTGCATGCCTTTCATGCTTAGAGGAACATAAAAGAAAAAGCAAAGGAAAAGGGCTATAAAAGAAGGAAGGAAGAAGGGCAAGCAAAGTGCTGTAAACCACTGCAAGAGAAGGTGAGTTTTTAAGATTCTAAATTATTTTTGGGTTTTATAGAAATGTACTTAGAGCTTGCATGTAACTATATGATTATAATATAAAAAGAAAGTGGAACAATTATGAAGAAATAGAGGATAAAATAGTGAAGAAATGAGGGAGAAATACCAAGTTACAGGTTTCGGGCTCCATGGATTTTTGATAGTTTCAAATGATTTTAGGAATGGGGAATTGTTTTGCTCAACCTTAGGAAGGTATAGAAAGAAAAAGGAAAGAAAATGGAGTTGCAGAAAGCCACAAAATAGAAATTTAAGGGTCACTGAAAAATCAGGCCTTCACCGGAGCCCACTGTTCAACCCTATTTCGACCATTTCCAATGACTGAACCCTAAAACCAATTATAGATATGAAATCCTTTAAGGATTTGGAATCAAACCATGTTGGGTTGACACCGAAACTCCATCGAAAATGTTAGTCGATGCCGAAGAAGGCATCAGAAGTATATTAGAGAAGATGAACAGTAGTATTAATAAACCGTGGGGCTCAATAGGACGTGGTGCTTATACACAATTATCTTGCATTACCAGTTAGCAAAAAAGTGGTATTTAAAACCCAATTGTCAAATAGATGCTTTTTGAGAGCATTTTTAACATAAATTCAAAGTAGATGTTTTTCGAGAGCATTTAAACAGGACTTTCAAAAATACTTTAACGAGTGTTCAAAGTTCTTTAAACATAAGTTTTAGAGTATTTAAAACATTGCTGGAATAAAATATTCACTTTCGAGAAGAAGTTAACACAACTTTGTAGTTAACACAAACATGCCGAAGTAAGAACTTATAAATAATTGGCATTTAAAACAAGTAGATTTGTAATTCATGATAGTATTTGAAAATGGAACAAGTAGCATCTTTAAAACATGAATCATGTAAATACATGAATTTGAATTTAAAACACTTCAGGAATCATGGAGTTAAAACCTCCACTTCAAAGTCCAAGATTATTCACCTTGGTTTTTCGTGGTTCGTGCGGCTGGTGGGCTTTTCCCTTTCCTTTGTAGTTCCTAAGAACAATTCCTGAAGAATCTATTAGTTCCACATTTAGCTTAAATCACCACCTATTTGGTGTTCTTAATTTAATCTTAGACCTAGTGAATCTTATTTTCCTAGTATATACCTTATTTCCTTTAAATCAGACTATTTGTAGTCAAGTTAGACTCTTAGGGGTAGTTTATTAAACATGAATTCTCATGTGTCTTATTTTTTAGTACTTAATTTGATAATATGGACCTCACCATTGGGTTCGGAACGTCGAAGAAGGTCAAAATAGAACCTCTCAGACTTTTATTCGGCTTTAGGCATCATTAAGGGTAAAATGATAATTATTACATTTTACGTGTCCTAAGTTTTGAGATTTCATCTCGTAAAACGGACATCGCCATTGGGTCTAGAATGTCGGAACAATTCAGAATACCTTACCCTTTTATTTTATTTGGGAAACGGAAACATTTCATTATAAGTAAATTAAGTAAATTAATTTAATTATTTTATTTAATAATATATATTTATATTATTAATTTTATTACACAAGTGCCATGGTGGCACAATGGCGTACGCATGGCGTTTAAGTTTCTCACGTGCATGAGGTTGAGGGTTCGAACCTAGGGAGTTGTGACTCCCTCATTGTTTTCTGATTTTTCAATATGCCAAACAGCAGACAAGGCAGGAAAACAGGGATAGGATATCTTGTTCCGACCACAATTATTAGATTAGGGGTCCTGTAATATCCCGACTTAATTAGGCAAAGTAATTTACTTTAATATCACTTTTATGAGATTAATTATATATTAATTTATTTGACAATTTAAATTGAACTAGTAGGCCATAAATGTTAAAAATAGTACACGAATAGAAATTGGACAAATTAGAGCGATGCACGAATAAAACTAACTTAAATCAAATTTGTCGATAAATACAAAATAATTTTTGGTCGAACAAAACACGAAATACTACGACATAAAATAAGATATACTACATAAAAATTTAGCATACAAAAATCAAAAGTAAGGCGAGAATACTAAGGGGTTTTAAAGCGATTAGGGCACAATTTCAAAATTTGATGAAAAATACCAAACTGCCAAACAAGGCATAAGTAGGAAAAAGAGGAAATAGTGAGGCCAAAGGGTTTGAATCCTAGACAAAAAAGATGAGAGGTCTTAAGTCCAAAAATAATGTCAGTTGGGTTGTGAGTACTTTGTGCTATATATCCTATCAAATATATATATATACTCAAAAAAGTTTCAATTCTACATATTCAAAATTGAGGTGGCAGCATGCCATTGGACCACACCTCCACCCAATAGCAAGATATGCACCATATCAACCATATTATATATATATATATATATATATATACATATACATGATGACATGTATAAATAGGTGACTTGGATTGTGTGTGTTGTGATTCAGACTTGTGTGTGTTGTGATATAGACAATTGCAAACCTAAAGTGTGCATGAGGTTAGTTTGTGTTTGAGTGCATGTAGAGAGAGAGAGAGAGAGAGAGAGACAGAGAGAGAGAGAGAAAGTGAAGAAAGAAAAAGAAGAAGAGAAGAGGAGAAAGAAGTGGGAACTCTGGCATGCAAGCTTGAAGTTGCATTGAGGGTTTCTATGGCTTGACGATAAAGGAGAAGAGGTCACCATTGGAAGGTATAAAAGCTTTCAAATTCTGATTTTTCCTCTTAGATTTAAAGAGTAATATAGTACTGTTTTGGGTTTTTTAATGATCTTGGGCAGCATACATGTAATTAGGGAGTGTGTTACAAGGGATTAGAATGCAAAATAAGATGGTTTAAGCCCAGGAAAGGCATGGATGCCATTGATGAACCTTCAAAAACCCAAACCTGAATCGATGATCACCAAACCCATTTTTGACACTTAGAGCTTCAACTAGACACTGTGAGGATTATAAAAACCCTAACCCACGATCAAAACACCCAAAAAAAAGCTACTAAAAATCAAGTTGCAGGTTTTGGCCAGAGGACCAAACCACACATACCGACCTTGAAACCTTTATTTGTGAATGAAAAATGAAACCTCATGTCCTGAGGATCATCATGGAAGAAACTGTGCACAAAACGGGTAAGAAACAAACCTGAATGAGGCTTGAACAAGTTTCGGCCACGGGAGCTTCATCCAAGCTTTCTAGAGTGTTAATGAACCTGAAACCAACGAGGAAGGTTAGGTTAGAATATTATAAGATGTATCGAGTTGAAAATAGGGAGAAAAATGGCTTAGAGATGCACGAAATAAGAAATAAAGATTTTTGCAACTAGGGAAACATTCGCATAAGGAGTGAAGAATACGGTGAATAGGAAAAGGGTCAGGTCAGGCCAGATTTGGGATCGGGTCGGGACCTGCCCTATCGCATAAACGACTTTAGTGGAACGGTGCTGTTTTTAGGATGAGTTTTTAAATTAAAACAGAACTGAGTCTGTTTAGCTAGGCCATGTATAATAAATTCAATTTAATGACCCTGTTCTGAATAGGGATATACTATCCATGTTTAAGGCCTTTCTACTGTTTGGTTTTGAAATAATTAGAAAAAAAATATAAAGAATTACGGTCACTTAAGTTTCGAACCCTTAACGAGTGCGTGCATGAGGACCCTAACCCACGTGTGTGAACCACTGTGCCACTAAGGCACTTCGTTAAAATAGGACCTGAATAAATATATAATATAAAATAATATAATATAATTAATTTAAATTAGTAAATTATTTCAAGTGTCTAAATAAAATAAAAAGATAATGCAACCCAACATTTTTGGGCATTCCGGACTCAATGGCAGAATCCAAATTGCAAAATAAAATCTCAAAAAATATGAATGGATAAATTGGGTTAATCCCAAAAATGTCATAAAGGCCAAATGAAGATACCGAACGACCTCCAAAAATTATGAGAATACGTACTTTAAAGTTTTTTGACATTCCAGACTCAACGACAGAGTCCGTTTTTCCAAATAAAATACTTAAAATGCTACTATACAAAATTGGCTATTTTTAAGACACCGTAATAGTACAACGATGTGACCAAGAGGGGGGAGTAAATGGAATCATAGACTTAAAATACGACACACAAGACTTAAAGACTGTAGATTTATTAATGAAAATTAGAATAAGTGTATGAATGATATTGAACTTAATAATATTTCCTAGTTTATAGGGATGTCGAAAGGGAAAGATAAAGAAGTTTGATTTCCTCGTGAAAGGGGGAGAAACTATTTTGTGGAAAGCAAACCCGAACTCTAACATGTGGTAATTCCTAACCATGTCACAATTTTATTTCCCCAATGCTTCTAATTTGTATTCCATAAATACCTGACCATTGTTAATTTCTACAATTTGATGCCTATTCTACCTAGTAGATTTGTTAAGAATTTGATTGCCAATATCCTAATGTGATTACTTGTTCATTTCTATACTTTACTTGGATATTGAAAATTTGTTATGCCTTTCACTGTTGAGAATTTGTTATTCCACAAATATGTATATCGCCCGTGGAATTTTGATGATCATAATATTATTATGAGTGTCTGGCATTATGATCTGTCACAACATCCATCTGATTCACAGATGCTTTTAGACCTAAAGGTCGGTGTTTGGGAATGATGCCCAATACTTAGTCCATGGAGGACATGATATACGTACAGAGCTCTAGTGCTATCCAGTAGCCCGATAATGGGGTGGACCTGGATGAGCGCTTCTAGGGGTATGCCAGGCCCTATTTGTGACAGGATCTATTCTGTTAATATCTCATATCGTTTATTATTATTCTGATGATGCACTCTTGGATTATTGATATGCCTTGTGAGTCTGTCTTAGGATATGTTTGATGATGTATTCTTTGAATATTACTACACCTTGTAAGCCTATCCTTGGATTATCTGTTGATATATTGTTTAATTAATGACATGCTTGCTTGTCTATCTTTGGACTTGAATTGCTATCTTGTGATTTGTGGTAGCTAACCATTGTATAGGTCAATCCCTATTGTTCGTTTGCTTATTCTGCCTTGGGATGTGCCCTTTGGACCTACAGATCATTTCTATTGATTCACACTTTTGGTGATTGGCTATGGTGACATTGTGTCTCTTATTTGTTGTTGTGATATCATATCCTTATTTGCTATTGTTCATATCCTTATTTTTGAACTAACCCTGACCCATGACCAAGCAAGGGAATTTACTTACTGAGCTAAGTCAGCTCACTTTCGTTATGTCACTTTTTTCAAGACAGTGAACTGTAGAAGGACCGTCAAGCGTACATATTGAGTAGACGCCCTATTTTACTACAAATTGTCCCTTTTTCAAGTATGGTGGACTCTTTTGCTATCAATGTAATAGACTAAGTGTAGTGTAGTCTTAGTTCTCCTTTGTGTCCACTTCTTGGGTATGTTTTTGTATTTTGAGGATCTGTGACCAAACACTTATCTTTATTTTGGCATGTACAATTATGCTCTGATGATGGTATTAGATTAGCCAATGACATGACATGTAATTAATGATTATTTAATAAGTAGTTGAGATCCTTTGGCAAGGGGACGGCTTACGGGCCGCTACCCCCGGTGGTGGGCCTTTGATCTGCACAAGATAGGTTACAGGTCCTGACATGTCCCATTCACATAACCAAACAGATCGGATTTATTTTTAAATTAAAACCCAATGCCCAAACGACGTAGCTCCACTTATTTATTTCTGTGCCTGGGTAAGTTCCGAGTCGAACTTGAAACCGACCCGAATGACCTAACCCGTTTACTACTCATCTTCTTCCCTATCATCTCGTCACTGTTACCTTGAAAATGCAGAACTTCAACCTCTATTTCGTGAAGCTACAAGCATCCTTTCGGTCTGGTTTTTGTTCCTATGAGTTTCTAAATCATTAGGGAACACTTTGCCGTTGGTTTGGAAGGTCGAAATGAGCTTAAAAGCTCCATTGAAGTTTCATGGCCGTTCTAAATAATGGGTTCATTCATGCTCATTACTCTATGATAATCCATGGTTTTTGGTCTATTTTGATCTTCAATTCAATGGCTTTAAAACCACGTTTCATGAGTCAAGCTTGGTGCTCGATTTCAAGAAACCACATCTACAGACCGTGATTGTAACTAGGCTTTTATTTCTCATTTTTGACCCATTTGAAGTGATTCCAATCATTTTCAAATCCTTGAAGGGTCTCGTTTCAGTCCTAAATGAAAGAAATGGGTTTCATTTTGGTCGATTCTGACCCAAGCTTCGGGGCTGCCATTAATGGCAGTTTTGCATGGTCTTGGTGTTCTGAGCCCTTTTAGGTCTCATTCTCACTCCCAAAATCCTAGTACATCACTAATAAGACCATGCATGCATTCCGAAACTATTAAACAATAGTTACATCAACTTTTGTTAGAGAGAGAAAAGTTTAGGTTTTATGTATTTTTACCTTCCAATAGTGGGTTTTTCCCTTTCTTACGCTTGATTATGAGCCTTCTAGGTTTCTTGAGTTAGTTCAGGGTTGCATGCAGCTCCCCTTATCCCTTTTCTTCCTCATTCCTTCTCTCACTCTCTCTTTCTCTACCTGCACACATGCACACAGGGTCTGGACACACAAAACACTTATAGACTTCTCATGCAAGGTCTGATTTAAATCATATAACCTCAAGTTGCTGCATGCATCATTGGATATTTGTGTGCATTTTAATTGGTTGAGTAGGAGGTGCAATGGGGTGTTGACACCTCATTACTTCATACTTTTTCCCACATAGTTCACCTTTTATCATTATCCTTTAGCTATCATAACACGTGTGTTAATAGCCAAGTGGGTTTAGGCTTGGTATAAATCTTTTGGTGGACTAGGTCTTGTCTTCAATTCCTTGAGCCAACACTTCTTGGCCTACTTTTCTTCATTTCTTTTTTTATTTGCCTTTAGTTAGGCTTTTCTACTTTAATTTTTTATTTTTACTCATGTACTTGTATTTTTTTTTCTTCATGCGTCGATTTTACTAGCCCTAAATTTATTATTTTGCAGTCTTGATTTTGTTTATCTAATTTTTCTTAATCATTATTTTCCTTCTTAAAGTCTCTAATATTTAATTAGTGACTTAATCATTGATAATTAGGTCGGGGTGTCGCATATATGATCCATGAAATGCAAGCATGAGCTGCATGCAAAAGATGAAGTGTCAGCTTATGGGAAAGTTAGAAATTTTGGTGTCTTGTTGTGATTGGACAAAGCCCTCACCCAATGGAAGCACATGCAACAAACAAGTCATATACATACACAAAAGCTGTACAAATTTATGATATACTCCACAACAACTAAAATATAGAGAGAAAAATAGAGAAAAAGAGAGGGAATGTAGAGAGAGAAAGAGAGATGAAAGCTTGGTTCACTTCCATACAAGCTATTTGAAGGAATGGAAATGGAAAGGAAAAGTTAAGCCCCTCAGACCAGAGGAAGAAGAAAGAACCAGTAGAGGGAGAAGGGAACCAAAGAGAGAGAAAATGGAGGTAAAGAGAGAAAATAATGAAAAACTTCAAATAGTTAAGAAAACTCTATCTTCAATCATTTTTTTTTTTTTTTTACTTTAGTGATTTTATTATGAATGCAAGCAAAGAAGTGGAAAGAAAATCGAGAGGTCCTAAGAAACCAACAATAGCAGAACAGGAAAATTTGGGTCACGTAGAAACCTAATCTAAACCCCATTTAAGTCGGGGTTCTGAAAGACCATTGAAAAATATGAAGATTGAAAGTTGAATCAATGAAAATAGTCAACAAACCATTAAGAAACAATGAGTTACAGTTAGGGGAGAAGAGACTTGATGTATGAGTTGTAGTTGTATTTTTCTTGTTTTAAGGACATAAAAAGAATCCTTAGGGTCCCAGAACTTAATTGGAATAAAAATAGGGCAAAAATCACAATCGAAACAGAGAGAAAATCCTCGCCAAAAAATTGTGCTTTGTTGGAGCAGCCCTTATTACCACTACTTTGATGGCCAGGATCCGGCCAAATTCCCTTTTGACCTTGGATATGAAATCCTCATGGAAAAAATATTTGAACACTAGTGGACTCATCACCGAAAAATGTTCACCAGAGTTCATCGTCACCAGAGAAGGCGATCGGCGCCCGTAAGACTTTTGTTGACTAGTCAAATATTTACTCGGGTTGGTCAACGGGTCAGGTCAGGTAAAATACCGGGTCTAGTCTGACTCGCATAGAAACAAATTCTAAATTAAAATGGAATGGCATCATTTTGATTTGGCAAAGGGCTGACATTAGCATGACGTATTAAAACCTAAGAATCGGTTGGTTCTAAACCATTTTGAACCAGTTCACTTACTTATGAACTAGACCAAACAGTTTAGGGTTTTAAACTTTCTAAAATTATGTTTTGACACCCAGAACTTTAAGTTAATTACCAAATGGCCCAGAAAATAATTAAAAATAATGAAAAAATTATGAAAAAACTACCAAAATGCCCCTAAGTCAAAAATAGGCCAAAATGAAGCCCATTTAAAATGAAAGAAGAGTTTACTCTAATGTTTTTGGGCATTTTGAACTCAATGGAAGAGTCCGATTTATTAAATTAGATCCCAAAAAATATGAACGGACAAAAAATGATCATGAGACTTTACAGCTTTCATTGAATGCTTACATTCATACTTGATAAAACTCATGACTGTAGCAATATGACATTATTAGCAGAGCACATTCATTTCCTTATCATTTGACTTCTATCATTTGATATTGGGTTATATATTCGTTGACTGGCTAGCACTTCTTTATACACTTGTGCACATGGCAAAGCAAAGGGACTACTTACTGAGTTTTCATAGCTCATACAGATACTACATTTATTTTCAGGCACAGACATCGAGAACAGACCATAGAGGCTGAGTACTAGAGGTGGACATTTCTTTTGAAGTTGCAGGGTAATACTTAGTACATGTCTTGTAGTGCTCCCATGTCATCCACATCTTGGGGAATGAACAGTTGTTAAAAAATTCTATAGTCTGTATTTTCAGAACCTTATATATATATATATATACACACATCACATGCAGCTTTTATTTATTTACTTGTTTAAGTCTTCCGCTATTTAGTTGTTGCATGTTAGTAGCACTGATTGTGTAACAAGTTGAGACAATCCGACTCGATAACAGCGTCGGGTCGGGCTTGTGATTCTAGATCCGCACAGGGTGGGTCTCGGGTCATAACAACTATCTTTACTTAGTCTTGATCATTTGAGTGCATACTGTCACGACCCGAAACCCACCCTAAGCGGATCTCGTGTCAGCGGGGCCGACCCGAAGGCCGTCCCTACTTTTTCCATTCCTGTATCATAGTACTAATATGCAAATGTACTAAAAATTTTAAACAATGAACAGCGGAAGTCTTTATCAATTACAGTAATCTAGCGGAAGTCTTTTTAAATGAATTACATAGCGGAAGTCTATTAAATACATGACTTAGTTCTACATAAAACAAAATGAGAACTAAACGTAACCAGCACCCGGGAGTGGTGAATACATGGGAGAACTATCATAGACTGAGACAGTACTTCAAAATGTCCCCCTACGCTCTCAGACTCCTACTGGGGTCTCGCAGCGTCATCACTTGAAATGGGGGGTAAGTGGGGTGGAATGAGCTATGAAGCTCAGCAAGTAAACCAGATCTCCGACACTGGTATCGATAAGATACAAATCCATGAATGAAAATATGATAGCCAATCATAAGAAGTAAGATGCTGTGATAGCCAATGAGAACAGTTGCCATGATGGCCAATAAATAGTGGGGCACAATATACAATCAGGAGAAATGAATAAGCAGTGATAAGGGTTTCTCAACAATAACCTGTCACAATAAGAGTACTGCCACAATAAAACGATTTCAATCAAACCAATGAACAACGTAAGATAATCCATAAGAAACAGTAGTCCATAAGAAACAGTAACCATTCAACAATATATCCATATCAATAATCTAATAGAGATGCTTATAATCTGTAGTAGGGAATGGTAGCCCCTCTTCGTAATTCGAGGCCCGGCATACCTCTCAGTTAAACTCACATCTTTTGCCACGCGTTCGTTCACGGACTAGTTCGTCACAGAAGCATCGGATGGATATTGTGACTGAGCACAATTCCAGCATTTATAAACATAGCATGATCATTTGTGATTCCATAGGAGCATGAAAATGGAATATCATATACACAGTAAAGCATAACAGTAAGCCTTTCAAGGCATGGTTCAATATGATAACAATAGTACAATAGTCAATCAATGTCCACAAGATAGAACAATATCACATTGTGGATAACAATAACATGAAGTACTTTCAAGAGTACAAGTTTGGCAGTAATGAATAAACTTGGCTTTAGAAACACCAAATGGAAGAGAAAGTGATCCACTTACCTCTATCGTGATTCTATCTCAGAAATCCCTGAGTGTACCTTTGCCTTTCGAGTTTCCTATATATCAGTGAATACGTTTCAGAATAAATGCTATTCATCAAATTTTATGCCTTTCTATCATAAGTATTTCAAATACTAATTTAGACTTTACCATTGAGTCCAGAACGCCGAAGAAAGTCGGTTTAGGCTTTCGCGGAATTCCATTTAGACTTTCGTACTAAAAAGGGCAAAAGGGTCATTTTGCACTTTTACGGTATCTTATCCTTCGGGGTCTCATCTCGTAAAACGGACCCCACCATTGGACTCAGAATGTCCGAGATAATAGGTTTTGACTATTCATTTGTATCGTTTGGACTTCATTTGACCCATATTTGAAATAGGGGCATTATTATAAAAATTAATATTTAATTAATTTTTTTTATGTTTGGGCAACAGTGAATTTCTTAAAATATTTGGGGCCGGTTCATAAATTTCAAAACCTGCGGTCTGAGCCAGTTGGTTCAAGACCAGAAACCCTAAACCGGTCCACCCTTCTCCTGAACCAAACGGTTCACTTCATTTGAAAAACCGGATTTCAATAACCCTGATTTCCTATCCCATCCTTGGTTTGGATAACCCCAAACCCAATTCCAATTTACTATCCGTGTAACCAAACAAGCCCAAATCCATTTAATTTAAAAACCCGAAACGACACAGCTTAACTTACCCATTCATATCCGGTCGGGTACCGACCCGGATCCAACCCGGACCCGTTTCAATTTAACCCGAATAGACACACGACTTTCCGGTCGTCTCCTTCAAAGCTCCGGTGAGCCTGTATTAGGGTTCCGTCACCATCTCCGGTGACGGACAACCTAAATCCGACCATTTTTTTGACCTAGCTCAATGCCATTCCCTCTATTTTTCCATGGGGATCTCGAATCCACTTTTGGTTTTCCATTTAAACCACTGGTTCCTCACGAAATAGAGAAAAATAGTGGCTCCGGCCAATTGTATTTTCTCTATTACATGACTATTTCTTAACTGTTTTGGCCCTATGATTCCTCTAGCGTATTTCTGCATGTATAAGGATCATTCTTGGGTCATTTGAACAAGGTTTAATACATGAAATGACATACGGCCGATTATTCTCTACCAC